>NDGM011100263.1:1526-32197 GCA_002564305.1 Octomys mimax | reverse complement strand
GGGGAGGGAGAAGAGACGGCAGGGGAGGGGAGGAAGAAGAGATGGTGGGGAGGGAAAGGAGAGAGACGCGCGTGGGGAGGGGAGGGAGAAGAGATGGTGGGGGAGGGGACGGAGAAGAGATGGTGGGGGAGGGGAAGAAGAGATGCGCGTGGGGAGGAGACGGAGAAGAGACGGCGGGGGAGGGGAAGGAGAGATGGTGGGGGAGGGGAAGGAGAGAGACGCACATGGGGAGGGGAGGGAGAAGAGACGGTGGGGGAGGGGAAGGAGAGATGGTGGAGTGGAAGGAGAAGAGATGGCGGGGGAGGGGAAGGAGAGATGCGTGTGAGGGCAACGGAGGATTTGCTGGAACTCAAGGCTCGCGGGTCGGCCACAGGACTCAGAGGTGAAAGCTTCCCTGCGTCTGCGCCAGGGGAAAAGAGAGGTCCTTAGGGGACTGCCACCTCAGGGAAGAGGAGTTGCGGTGGAAAGCTGGGAGCAAGATGGAAGCGGCCAAGGGAACCTCTGTGCCACGGAGACTCCAGAAGACAAACAAGTACCCAGAGAGCCATCAGAAAGCCCAGAGGAGCAAGTATCTATGCGTTTAATTTGATTAACTCGGTTTGCACAGTATTTCAGGACTAATGGATGGAATGCAGTTTATAAATGTCACTTATAACTGTAATGTTCACCCTGTGCCATAATTTAATTTGATGAAGCTTAAGGCTAGTAAATTTAGAACCAATAAAAGGAAATACTTCCTCCCATTGTGCGTTTTACCCGACTGAGACCAGCGCCAGGAGGTCGCTGACACAGAGCCAGCTCTCAGGAGTTTGATGGGCCTGCATGAGATATATACCCAGCCAGTCCAGGTGCAGACGATTGAGGAGTTAGAGTCCTGTGCCTCAATGCTCATGAGGGTCTGGCCAGGGTGAGAGAGGCCGACACTCCACTGTGCATAGCTAAGATGCTTGTAGTGAGGAGTGTGTGGCCAACGTGGCTTGCACCACATGGGTACTGGTTGCCCCTGGAAACTGGATCACCTGCTGTCCTTTCTTTTTTAAATAATTTTATTGAGAAACAAATAGCAATGAGACAGTTTCAAAACCGACTGGTAAGACAGTTTCAGTTAATACATTGCATATTGTATGTCTTGTTAGTGGTTATTTATAGTACAAGATGCTGACATTATATCCAGATCAGCTGCTTTCTGGAAGGAAGCTTAAGAGCCAGGAGGTTTCATGGAAATCTACTGACCTTTGAGAAAAGTGCCCTGAATTTTCCTGGGAAGTAGATGTGAGGCATCGCTGGATCCATTGACTCCCTCTCCTCTGCTCTTTTTCTGGTGGAAAAATCTGTCTCTGAAGCCACCACTCCTCTCAGTGCCCACCCCAGCTCCATCTTGATGCCAGTAACTTCCTGGGAATAAAGGACCAGGGCTGAGAGCCCTCCACACTGTGCTGTCTCACCCAGCTCAGACCAGACCTAATGGAGAGAGTCAGGGCTGATGTTCCTGGATCCACTGAACTTGAAGATTTAGAGGGGCCAGCCCCTAGGGCAGCATGAAAGGGACAGTAGTGTGTCTGCTTCCAAAGGAGGCATTCTTGGGCACTGATATAAAAATACACTGTTATATACTATTTTTAATTTTTTTCTTAAATTATAATGAGGACATTTTAGTGATTTTTTAAAGTCTGTGAATTTCATTGCATGATGTTAAAGGAGATTTACAGAATATTTGTGGTGAAAGAAGGGGCATTAGATCAGAGAATTTGGCAGTCACAGACAGAAACTATGGCGGCAGCATTCACAGGCTCTTTAGTGAGCGTTTCCGGCGGAATATTTCGGTTTCCCAGAGTGCACCTCCCTGGGGATTGCCTCAGACTCATTGGGTATTAGTGTTTGTTTCTGTTAGCACAGAACTGACTGGCTTTGGTCTTTCCATTGATACCCTAATCTGGGCTTGTTCCCACTGATTTCCTATTAATTTCGGGCCCTCCTCCCTTTGTCCTACTGTAAGGCCTTCAGTCTGCCTATAAGTAGGCCTTTGCTACCTGGCAGCGAGCTCCATCTCCGTGGATTTTTTCACTTAGGAAGAGTTTAAAAAGTCAGTCTTGGCAAAGCATTGATTTAGCTCTCAGAAACTTCTCTAAGTTTAATTGTTTTATCCATAAAATGTAGATGATATTACCAGTCTTACTGGGGTCTTTTAAGGCTTAAATGAGATGTCACATAGAAGAACTGTGGCATGGCATAAGCTGTAAATGCATGGGATGTTTTATTCCCCGTGTGTAGATTACTTTATTACTTAGAATATCAGCTATGTATTAGGCTTTAAACCCCATCCCTTCCTGTCAGGAGTTTTTCATTAAGACCTGAGAAGTTAGCCCAAATCTTGACCAAAAATACACCCTCCGCCAGTGATCTGTGGCTGATGAGGTGTGAAGAGTTTCCTTAATCCTCCCCGCGGTAGTCCCAAGGGTCACAGCCGCTGCCTCAGTGCTTGGTCAAGCCTTAAGTAGTATGTGCATCGGCGCTGCTCTGTAACAGAAGTGTTCCAGCTGCCACCGTGCAGCATGAATAGAAGCTTGTGTCACTGCTGTAAGTGTCCACAGCCCTGACTTTCCTCCTCTAGCAGTCGGCGGATCCTGGGAGAGCCAGGATCCGCGAGCAGTGCAGGCGGAATCGGCCGGTGCTGGGGGAAATCCCATCCGGAAGAGACAAGCTAAGCGAGAGGGCCCAGGGAAGAACAGCCAGCTCGGAGGCGGCTGGCGGAGGTGGGCTCAGTCCCTTCTCCCCTCACGACCTGACGTGGGTCAGTGCTGTCCGTAAAGTGCCGGGGCAACCCGGGCCAATCTGGCGCTCCCCTAAGGATATTAAATCCAATCCACTGAAGGACGGCTTTTGTAGTCCCCTGGACTGTTCCTAAATCCATTCCCAAAGTGCTTTCTGTTAGGGCCCTAGAGGATCGCTCTCTTAGGCTAGACCAGAAGCAAGGGCCTGCGGGGAGCCCGTGGTAGGATTTTCTGCTCTTGAAGGCCACTGAGTCTACAAGTGCCTCACCTGTGGTTCCTGAGACCCTGGTGCACCACACGGCTTCAAAATTAACAATGTATTGTCTCGGATCACTCTCCAGTTGTTTTGTGTCTTCATTCTGTTCCCGACTTTGCAAAGCGCCATGGTGGCGCCAGTCACTCCCGCAGCCCCCTGTAGTCAGAGGCTGGGGTTCAGGGCTGTTTTAGTGCATGTTTTCTACATTCTCCCAGGTAACATGAGTAATGCAAGGATTCTCGTGTTAGAATGGTCCTTTCCCTCATCTAACAAAACATTCTGTTTCTCCTTTTATTTAAAAGAAATGCGCTGAACCTTGGCCTCGGTGGGCCCCATGCAGCACTCCTGTCTGCTCTGTCCTGGCTCAGTGGGAGCACCCTGCTCGCTCTCCTCCCAGGGCCCGCTGCACAGCAGGCTCCCCGCCTTGGAGGCCCTACCTCCTGCTCTGAGCCATCCTTCCTCCCTACCTTTAGGCTTCCCACCCAAATGCAGGGCCCCATCTCTTTTATTAGCTTTGCTTCGAGAGCCTCCAGGTTGAATTTGTTTTGTCTCCTTTCTAATCATTAGGCATTTTTAGTGCACCAGCCACACCTGTGGTGCTTCCCAGGTGCTGAGGACACAGACGTCATCTCTGCTGTCACTGCCTTTCCTTCGTGTGCTCAGAGTCAGGTCACCAACCCAGAAACAGGCATCTGAAATGAACAGAACTTCTCAGATGAAGAAGCGGGAATGGCAAATGAATATATGAAAAATGTTTTAACATCACTCCCTGGTCATTTGAGAGATGCAAACTTAAACCACACTGAGATTCCATCCCACCCAGAAAGAATGGCTGCCATCAAGAAGTCAGCAATAGCAAATGCTAGAGGGACTGTGAGGAAAAAGGAGCCCTTCTCCACTGTTGGTGGGGTGCAGGCTGGTGCAACCACTGTGGAAACCAGTGGGGAGCTTCCTCAGAGAACTAGGACGAGAGGTCCCCTTGAACCCAGCTAGCCCTGCTGGGTATCTTTCCCAAAGAATTAATAGCATCATCCCTCAGCTAAACATGCACACCTACGTTTATAGCAGTAGAATTTGTAACAGCTGTATCTTGGAAACAGCCCAAATGCCCATCAATCAATGCATAGATAAAGATGATGCATACTAGTAAGTATTAAGTAAAATACTATTAAGTAAAATAAATTGCACATGTATGTTTGAATAGCACCCTGTCTCTCTGCTCTGAGAAAGCAAAAATATAAATAAGTACCAAAATAATAAGTATTGGGAATTGGGAATTTAGAATTGGGAAGAAAATATTCAAATATGTAGTGGAGTAAAATAGGAGGAAAGGGGAAAGAAAGGAAGGATAAAAGAAGGATAGAAAGGAATTGAAGTTTTGTCAATAAGAAGGAGAAGAGGGGTTGCAGGGAGGAAAAGGGGAAGAGCAGCCCCAAGACCCAGCACATGCAGGTGCGATCTCCTGCGAGGAGTGTGACCGCGGTGTCTGTCTAAATGTACTGATACAATTTTAAAAGAGGATCAGAGACTGGTCACGGTAATACAAAGTAGGTAAACTAGATGATTTCAGGAGGTTCTGAGTCCTCTACAAAGGGGAGTGATGTTACATGACTAGCATTATAAAGGGAAGATGCTTTTCTAGGAAAGCCATTTTGAGCTTATAGCATTTAAGCTGAGATGACCACGAGAAGCCAGCTGTCCGAGCTGCTGGGCAGAGCCTTCCAGACTGAAGTCAAGGCACGGAGCCTGAGCAGGGCGCTCACCTGCCCAGATGGGGCCCAGGAAGGCGAGTGCGCCAGGAGCCGAGGTGAGCCCTGGCCCAGCGGCACATCATGGTCCCATGGACAGTGGCAGAGTCTGGATTGTATTCCAGGAACACGGAAGACGTGGAGAGCTGTAGGCAGGGAGGAGGCGTCACAGAGCTGACTGCGTCCAAGGCTCAGCTTTGCTGTCCTTCGCAGATTGGACCTTGTGCAAGCAAAGTTGTATTGGAGGGCAGTTAGGAGACCCATGCTACCCTCCAGGCAGAAGGACGTGGTGGCTGGCCTCGCGGTGACGCAGAGGGAGACGAAAAGCAGACTGGGATGCCGTTTGGATTCAGAAAGGGAGACGCAGGCGGGATGAGGTGCGAAGCCTCTGTGTAGGGCTGCACACCTCCGCGGCTAACGTTACTGTCTGCTGGAGGGAAAATATTCCTTCCATTTGCCATAAACGCTTGCCCTAACATTACCTGGTTATGTTTTGCTCTAGCTTCATGTACTGCAATGGCTTTCTGCTTGTTCTAACATAAAATCCGCACTTCGTGTCTCACGGATGGGACCCCCTGAGCTCACCTTCAGCCCCTTTGCTGGCGCCCCGATGCCCACCCCACATGCACAGGCACATGTGCAGGGCCCCTGGCGCTGCAGCCGGAGCACCTGCACCTCTCCCTACCTGGCCCTGACTCCTGTGTCTCTGGGCAGAGATGTTCCCCCGCTCCAGTGTGCTGCCGCGGCATGTGTGTCTGGATGCAGTGGCCCCAGGAGAATCGCCCCCGTGCTGTTCAGCCACCGAGCCACGTGAGCCAGGCTCAGTGTCTTTGTCCTCTGAGCCAGCCTTGGGGCTGGGTCACCCACTGGGCAGCAAGTAGGTGTGCTTTGGTCTGGGGGTTCACACCTAACTTTGCTGCAAGGCCCTGGAATTACACGGGCCCTGCTGATTGTGTGTTTCTTAAGCAAATGAATGTGTTAGGTGGATTGAACGATGATCTCCTGCAACAGCTGTGGGTCTCCCTGGGTAGATCTGGCTGTTCCAGTGCACGCATGGAGGACAGCTGGAATCCCCTAGTTGTCTTGAAGTCAGAACCTCAGGACCTTCACTGGGCCGACCTTCATCCACAGTCACCTTTGAGGGCAACAGACCACATGCTAAGGGCTCTGGGCTCTTCTTGATTGGCTTTCTGCTTAAATTGATCCATTAGTGGCATAGATTCCAAGCTGCAAAAGCGACCTTAGTCTAGTTATATACTTGGGAGATATATTTGGGTTTTACGTAGATTTTTGTTAGCAACTAGAATAGCATCATAACGGGGCAGAATGAACTTTGGGAGTGTCAGAGAAGTAATTGTGCCTGATGAGGCCCACCCTTCCAAGCTTGCTGAACCAGCCAGGACGTCTCCACCTTCTGATTAACAGGGTGGTAACCTCTGTCAAATATTCCACGATTTTGTATGTACTCATATGCCACAACATATGAGCAATTTGCTAGAGAGCCTTCTGTATTTGTCTGCTGCCCCAAGCTTAGCTTCAGGAATGCTCCGCTATATGGAAGATGTTTTTCTGCAGCGCTAGATCACCATGGGGATAATCAGTCCTGAGGTCCTGAGACCAACCCCGGCATGCAGAAAAGAGGTCTTGGGGCAAGCTGTTGACAAGGTGCCGCAGGTCACGGCTGCGCTCCGGCCCTACCCTGTACTTTCCACTGTGCCTGCCTTGTGCCTGCCACAGCCTGCTGCCAGGAGACTTATACTCTAATAACTTGATTTTTAATTAGCGAGAAGCCAAGGCAGTACTAGTTAAATGTCTCATGAAGCATTACAGATGACTCTAAATGCCTCACGATATAAATACTTTTCATAAGATGAAAACACAAGTAGCTTTGCATATATTTATGTTTTGCCCTTTAAGTTTGAGTTGAAAGGCTGAGCGCAGAGACGGTGGTGAGACGACGGGAAGGCGGCTTCTCCTGGAGATCTGCGCGGTAGATGAAGTGACTCACCAGGGCCCCAGCCCCAGGCCCCCACCACGGGTGGCAGGTGCGTTTGGGGACTTCGCTGAGCGAAGGACATGGGGTGGTTGCCATGCAGCCTTTAAAGTGACCCCTCTCGTGGGGGAACCTTGTTGGGTTCTCTGTCTGATCGCAGTGACGGCTTGGGTGTGGGGTGAGCTCCGGCCTGGGGGCCCAACCACTGGAAATCGCCATACATATGACTTTAAATTTCTCTCATGCAAATTACATTTTTCCAGGCAAACATTTTGTGGAAATTATAGAGCTCTGCTCATTATAATTCACTTCTGGAATGTAAATATCCATTTTCCCTAAGAATTTAAGGTGCTTTTTCAAAGTAAAATATTAAAAAAATAAATAGTTTAAGACAGCTAAAACTATTTAAAAGTTAAATTGTCTAAAAGAATTTATTCTATGGCATTTGGGTCTGGACAAGAATAAAACTTGCTTCATTTTAGCTCTGCACTAGAAAAAATTCCTGCTCAAGCGTGAATTCCTGCTCTCTTCCGTGAGTAACATTGGACTATGTGTGTTTTCTACTCCAAACTTTGGCTGGCGTCGGCGTGCCAGGCTGGGCAGAGCAGCGCGTCCTGAGGGCCGCAGCAGTGCTTTCCTCCCTCATCCTGCCTCTGTGCCCGCCGGGCCTCCGGCCACCCAGCTGCTGCCCCTCCGGCCGAGCAGGTGTCCCACGAGCCATGGCCAGGCCTGTCTGGCCACCCAGAGCTTTGCCCCCGCTCTCCCTCCGCCTCAGCCCTACTCGCAGTAGAGCCTTACCCTGAGGAACAGGCCAGGACCTGCTTCCCTGGGACGCCCTCCCCTGCAGGCTCGCACCTAGTAGATGCTTCATCTTGACTGAGTTCCTTGATTTCATGGCTACGCCTGTGAAGTGGAACTGACAGCGCAGCCCGTCCGTGGCTCAGATTTTCCCACTTGCAGTCCTTCAGATGTGAAGTGGCGGAAAGCCGTGCATTTGCAGTGGAAGCCATTCCCAGTCCCTGAATCCTGGCCGCCCCTCGCTGGCCAGTGTGCAGCGTGGTCACTCCCTGCTGCAGGACAGTGGCAGGAACGGGGCTGATCCCCTCGCCCGGTCAGGGAGGAAAACAGCTTGCAGCGAGCTGAGCCATGTGCCAGCTCAGTGCCCCATGTGCGTTGGCTGCGCTAAGGGCGTTTCCAACTTGAAGACTGTTCAGCTCACACAGGCTTTGTCAGGAGGCATCCCCTGTAGCTGGGCAGCCTCCCTGCTCTAGGAATTGCTGCAGCCTGAGTAGTGGAAGAGCTCCTGCCACAGTCCTGTGCCACCGGCGACCTCTCAAGCCACTGGCATCCTTTCCTCACCCCAGTGCCCTGTGTGGCTAGTTCTCACTCCCTCAGCTTCTCCCGGTCCTCAAGCCTTTTGTGGTGGCTCCACTCTGTCCTTTTCAAAGGACCTGCTCACCAAACAAGCTTTCTTCTTTCCTTTTCCTGGTCTGCCCTGCTCCCTGGAGCCCCTTGGCCCTTCCTCGGCCCTGGCTTCCCCAGCGTTGTCCCCAGCTTTACCCCACCAGCCCGTCTGTCTCCCTCTCCCCAGGGCAGCTGTGGCTTTGCCACCTGCTAGGCGTCGCTTCCCCAGAGGTGCTGCCCCTGCTCTTCTCTCTCCTGACCACATGCTTCCCGGGTGATCTTCCGAGACCACTCAGGGTTTGTGCCACCCAGTCTAGTTTCCCCTTGAGCTCCTCGCTCTGCTCTTCCTGCCTGGAACTGCTTGCAGAGCGCCATTGTAGCTTCATGCGGAAGGCCGCAGTGTAAGCTGTGGGTATGGTGAACTTTGTCATCTGGAGGGAGGAGGTCAACTGCATGAGTCTGGCAGGGCTACATAAAATGACACAGCAAGGTGTCCCCGCTCCTTAGACTCCGGCTGTCCCTACAGCCTATAGCACTGGCTGGCCAGTGGACATCTGCCCACCAACAAACAAGAGGGCTCGCTCACACTGCCTCACGGAATTCCTCTCAGCTCCGTGTGTAGTAATGTCGATACTACCAAAGTGCAACACGGAAAGGCCACTAGCTGCCTGAGCTCTCCCAGTTAGCAGGCAGAGTGAGGATCGGAGCCCAGGCAGGTCAGCTGTGAACCCCGTCCTGTAAACACCACATGACCCACAGAGGGCTCACGGTACACGCCTGTGCATGAAGCGTCATGATGGAAACATGGATTTCTAAGACAGGAAATGAAGCAATGTGGTGAGAATTAAAGGCCCTTCTGTAGCAGCATTTATTAGAGGAGATTTAGGTGTGTACGAATCACGTGCAGAGCAATGCCATAGGCTCCAAGAGTTTGTAACAATGAGAGCACACCATGCTCGTCTTCCTGTAATGAACTTTATCTCAAAATTTGTCATTATGAAAATATTGAAAACTGGCCACAACATATGTTTCTTCAGCGGTAGTTTCTCAGAGGTAAATCAGTAAACTAGTGAACATGTGTTCTGAGTACTTATAAGGTCTCTTTTGATGCCCATGCTCCCCAAAGAGAAGTTTTTGACACTAGCAGTCCATCAAAGCCCAGTATCAAATTTTCATTTTTATCCCACCTTCTAACAAAAGTGTGTACTTCTATCAAATAGAAAAGCCAATAAAGACATCAGCAGAGTAATATTTTAAAATTTGGCAATATCTCACAGCAATTGCCACAGTGAACCTACGCTCTCTTTCCTTTAGAACTTGGAATCAGGAGAACTGTGATAATTCCTAAATAGTCATCAAAAGATTTATAAGAGGAGTGGGAAAAGAGGGGGGAAAGGCTAACACTGCGGCAAGACCTGTGGCAGCTGGCTCGCACTGACTGGATCCGAGCAGACTGCGCTTAATTACACATTCACCAGCAAGTCAGCCCTGCCTCCCCTGCTGGTGCGTCCACGGTTTCTGATGAAGCATGCCCACGCCTCTAGAGTCTCTGTGTCGAGAGCCTGGAGTGGACATCTTTCTCTTGTGTTTCTCACATTATCTGCTTTAACCTTTACTACCCATGACCTTTTATTGATGGCAGTGCAAAGGAACAAAAGACTAACTTTAATAGCCACATAACTTAGAGTTCTGCATACCTGAGGATGAAAAACCCAGTATAAAATAAGAACTTTATAAGGTAGGATTTGCTTTATGAAAAGCAGTAGACCTTAGGCAGAGTACAAAGATCAGTCATGATACATGTCTGACTGCAGCTGTAAGCTTGTGGCTTCAATTGTCATTGACCAATTACTGTTTTATTATATTTTCTTTTTATTTTTATGGTAGAGAATGCAGTGTTTCCCACAAGTAGCCCTTGAGCCCAAATGTATTAACAGTTTGGGAGAGAAAAAAGGAACTTTAGTTTTATCTACACTGAGGGACTAACTGAAGGTTGTTGTGCATGGAGTTGTATTTCAGTAGAGTTTTCTAAAGCCATGGTCCTATTGTAAATCGGTCTTTTAAAAAATCTTCAAGAGGAAATTTATTTTGTATGAGTTATGGTTTGTGAAAATTACAATTCCTAGAGATTCTGTATATTCTCAGGCACAATAGTCTGCAAAGACAAAGGCGATAAAGGAGCACATGACACCCATTACTGCGGTGCTTAGAAGCCCACCCAGGGCTCCTCCACTAACCCAGCAGCCAGAACCACAATACGGACTGTCCCTCGGGGGCTGAGGGTGGAACTCGCGGCCTTCAGCACAGCAGGAAGCATCTACCGCCGAGCCGCACCTCGAGCCCCAAATTTATTTTATTAAAAATACTGCCTCAGAAAAACGATGAGAGATTTAATTTTTAAACTCTGTCCATTTACTTATTTACTATTTGAACAAGTCAGTGAACATGGGGTGTAGTGTCACAGAAACACATGAGGGCATTATTTCCCATGCTGAGGGTGGGAGCCAGGACCCCTCTGCGCACTCAGCTAGGGCCCTCAGGAGCTGCGGCCGCACAAGCTGGCACTTCTCCTGGGCCAGAGGCACTCCGAGCAGTTCAGACTCACTGTGTGCAAGGGGAGCTGCAGGTGCAGGGCAGCGGGCAGCGGAGCTGCCGTGGAGCTTCCAACAGACACCACAGAAGTGGGTGCTCCCTTCTCCTGTCTTTCTCCAGAGCCGTTAGTAGCAGTCTCCCAAAACATGGAGGCCAGTGGCATGGGGGCTTAACAGTGGCTCCAGTTATAAATAAAAAGAAAGGAGTCTTCAGAGAAAATATTAAAACTACATTAAAACAATATTAAATATTAAGACATTAAAACAGTATTTTATCTTGGTTTTTGTTTTGGTATTGAGTTCAAGTCCTAATACCGCATGCCTAGTTGACGAGCACTGTGCTACGGAGCTACATTTGCAGCTTTTACGATGCTTCTATTCTGAAACAGGGTCTCACTAAGATTCCCAGACTGGCCTGGGAGTTGGGATTATCCTGCCTCAGCCTCCTAAGTAGCTGGGACTACAGGCCAGCGCTGTTATGGCCAGCGGAAGTCCGACTTTATTTTTCTATGGGTAGTATGTATTTCCTTACACAAGTGCTCACAGCTGTGTCTAAGGAACGTGGATAATATTTTTGTATGTGACTCAGTGTTACAACACGGTGTGCTATTTACTTCAACCTTAAATGCTGTCCCCAAATCACAACTTTTTTAAAGTGTAATTTTACTCTAATAGAAAATTACTCTATGACTATGACATGTATGTTCAGAAGCATACTATTTTTGGGTAGTAAGTACTACATGTAAAAAATTAGATGATCATCAGCAAGATTTAAGCAGAAGATAAGAGGAAACACATATACTATTTTCAAAGGAACACTGAGTATTTAGGTAATTGATTTATCAACCCGATTCAATCATTCCAGCTTATGAATGTATCAAAACATCACACTGCACCCCATAAACATATAGTTACATTTGTCAACTAAAAATAAAAAAAAAATATGTAGTATCCAAATTTCAGTTTAACAGAGTTCTGTTTAAAGAAACCTTTCTTTCTAAGTAGGTAATATTCCTATTCGATACTGTGCATGAGGCTGGAAGCGAACTCCAAAAGTTGCATGTGCATGGTAGATGCTGCCGATTTTGTGAGAGACCTTAGTGAAGTAGTAGGATTTGGTCTTCGTCACATAACCAGAGGCGGGAAAACCTCAAGGGTGAGAGATCCAAAGGACTGAAAACACAAGTTTGAATGCTAGATTCATTTTCTTCTTGTATTTGCTGTGTATCTGTTGAGTGGTAAACTCCAATGATTTGAAAGAAAACTTTTATTTCTACTATATCCACCACCTGCCACAAGTGTTCCAGGCAACTGTTAAAAGGATGCCACACATTCTCTTTTGCATCTGAAAATAACTTAGACCAACTTTAAAAGAAATAAAGTGTGTAATACTTGATTATTATTTCTTCACACCACCAAGGGGGGAAATTATTTTCAATGGCGTGTGCGTGCCCTGTAATTGTAAGCTGCGGGAAAGGGCTCTGTGCCCTTCCTCTTGCCTGTCGCTGTCCCGAGGAGAGGCAGGTGCCACGCTGCAAGCCCGCCGGAGGGGCTTCCTCGGCGGCGCAGTGATCCTCGGGCACGACCACGCTGGAGACCTGTGTCGTCGGGCAGGTAGAAGGCAGTGCTGCCGGCCAGCCGCTTAGAAGTTAGGTGGCGCTCATTGCGCCCGCGCTTCCTTCTCCGCGCAGCAGCCCGGCTGTTCCTGGCTCCTGTCCTGCGGGACGAGGACTGCTCCGGCGGGGCGCAGCTCTGCGGGGTTCTCCTTCCTCTCCCTGCGCCTTCGGTTCTGACTTTAATTTCACTCAACTTGCTTTGGAGAGGCTGCAAAGCTACGAGGTCCACCCTCCAAGCATGCTCGGCCAGCTTTATTTTCTTAAGTGACTTAATCAAAGGTAATTCGAGTTCACATTTTTGTATCAATGGTTGTATTTAAGGAGGTCTTATCTGATTTCCATCACCAATTACGGGCTTGCATTTCTTGTTTATATCCATCCCGGCCCTGACAGGGCCCGCTTTGGCTTTGATAGGACGTCCAGCCCCCGTCTCATGTCCCAGGCCCCCCGAGCACATTTGTTCTGGTAAAATTATATCTTGGGAATGATGGGCTCTGATGTGAATGAGGATGTGGTGGCCTGGGGTGGTCCCTGCCACTTTGTTTGAAAAATAAATTGTGAAACCTCAGTAGTAAATATTTGCCCCGGAGAACACACGGGAAGGAGCCGCAGTGCGGGGTTGCCGCAGTGGAGACGCTCAAGTCAGAGGTTAACGTAACAGGAGTTGGTCTCGCAGAGAGGTCACCGCAGCCAGCCACTCAGCGCCCCGCTCCGAGGTGACTTTTAACTATTTTTGGCAAGATAAACATCGTATGTGGCCGCCTTGAGGAGCAAAGCACAAAGGTCGAGGACCCGGGGATTAACTTCTTAAGAAGAGATGCAATATTTAACTTGGCCGCCCTCTAAAGCCTCGCGGTGGCTGCTGGCTTTCCCTGGCAGTGGAACGCCAGGTTTTGTTTTAAGCAAACATCCAAGAGCCCCCCTTCTCCCGTCCGTCTTGAGAAGCAGCGGGCTGAGGCGCAGTGCAAGGCTCCCCCTTAGCTTCGGAGATGCCGTCCGTGGGCCCCGGCGGGCTCCTTCGTGGCCACAGGCACCGTCCCATCTCACCGCCGGCGCGCCCGCCTGCGCGCCCCCTCCGGTTGTCCCCACCCCTGGCGCCGGGTCTCCCTCCCCGCTGCCCCTGGAGCTGCACGTCGGTCGCACCCAAGTGGGCCCAGCGTTCCTGTGCCTCTGGGCCGCCTGGTTGCTTGCTGGCGGAAATCAGAACCACTCTAGAGCCGGATCTCCCCAGGGCGCTTCTTTCTCACCAAGCAAGCTGGGACAGCGATCCAACTGCACTCTGCCTCGGTTTCCCTGAACTGGATGTGGCCGCGAGAACAGCACCGACCCCACGGATTAAGCGGCTTAAACCGGGATACAATCCTTTACTTGCCTCTTCAAATTCGAAATATCCTGGAGGTTGAAAATTGCTTAATAATTTGATGCAAGCCTACTTAGCAAACCCTGGCCCGAAGTAGGAAGCTGTTTATAGACTTTCTGCAGTTAGTGAAAGGGTTCATAGTTTAGGGGTGAAAATTATGTGGGTTTTTGGAGTGCTGCCCCCAACACTCTTGGGGTATTACAACCTCTAGGAGCATTTACCGCCATTTTAGCATTTTGAACAACTGTGAATTCTGAACCATATTGCGCTCCAAAATGCTTCACACAGAAAACAATGAAAATGTTGCTGTAATTGTAACCCGCACTTGGTGTTATCTACACCTGGAACAATATGTGGCCCAAAGCGGGGCTCAGTAAAGCCGGGTGCTGCTCCTTTAAGAAACTCACTGCGCGCTTGCCCAGCATGTGCGCCTCTCCCACTGAAGCTTGGCGAAGCCGTGCAGTCACTAGACGATTGAATGAAGTTTCCAGAAGGGCCCAGTTGACGCCGAGGTGCGCGTGCAGATCGAGTGAGGGCGCATAGTGCTGACAACGAAGCTCACGCAACCATCTGCAGTTCGGGTGCGAAGCGGGGCGTGGCGGGGGGGGGGACCGCAACACCGTGGGTCCAGTGCCTTTCGGGTTCTCGAGCTTCCTGGTGAGCTTCACGGTGAAGACGCCAAACCCGAGGCGGGACAGAAGCGCGAACACCTCGGAAGGTCAGCGGCGCCGCGTGCGCGCGGGTGCACGGCGTGCTGCGGTGAGGGTCATGAGTTCATTTTAGAATATGTTAGTTATTTTTGTGTCTATTAGACATATGATGCATGTGGAAGGATCAGCCAATTTAAACTCTGGTCACTTCTTACCTAAAGTAGCTGGTCGCACTTAACTCGTGAAAATTAGTAACAGTTCTGTGCAGCTAGAAAGAGTGAGGGCCGCGAGGGCAGCTTGGCACAGCGCCCGCCCAGCGTGCGCGAGGGCCCGGCTTTAAGCGCCAGCACTTCAACCAGAGGAAAAATAAAGAGTTTTGGGCGGGATATCGGCTGCTGAGCACCACGGTCCTGCTCAGGTACTTGCTGTTTCGGGGCCACAGGGCCACCCCATGTTTCCTTCCTGCTGGTACCCACGACCTCCGCCACCCGGTGGCCTCCCAGGCCTCCAGCCCCTGGCCAGCTCGCCTGCTTCCTGCCAGTGCTTCAGCAGCCCAGGCCTGCGAGACCCGCAGTGGAGTCCTGGAGTCAGCCCGCAGCCTCATGAGGTGTAGCAAACGCTTGTGGCGCTGCAGAGGCTTGTATTGCCGCCCTGACCTTTACAAAGTGTCCCACGTCTTCCATCCCCCGTCAAATGGCGTAGGTGAGATGGAATTTCAGTCCTATTGTTTCCATTTTATACTAATTCTTTGTGTTGATTTCCCGTATTCAAAGAGTCATTGAGTCAACACTTGAGCCCCGCCGGAGCGTTGGCACTGTTGTGAGCACGCATAGAAGAAAACTGAACACACTCCGTGCTCAGCTCGGACCCGCTGGAGCGAGGCTGAAGCGCTCCCGTCTTCAGCAGAGAGCGGGGTAGCTTTCTCTGGACAGGGCCAGTGCAGTCCTATGTAGTCTCAGTTTTGCAAGCCATGTGGTCTCTGTCACACCTGCCCACCCCTACCCACTGAAGGTCTTAAGTGGCCGAAGACAATGTGCAAACAAATGGGCATGATTGTGTCCCAAGAGAAAATGATTTACAAAAAGAAATGGCAGGCTGGACTTGGTGCCTGGACAGCAGTTGCCTGATTGTCGGTCGAGGGTCACTGAAACCGGGCAGCTCTACTGCTGTTACACAAGAAAGAACACCTCGCACCAAGTCAGCTCGAACAGTTGTTTCTTTTTCCTCCAAAAACAACTTGACATGAGACTTGCGTCCTTACTTTCTAAGTGTACTATATCGTGGCTAACGACGTGCATGTTATTGTACAGACGTTCTCCAGAACCGTTTACTGTTCTGTCAATAAAGCTCTGCACCCTCTTTTCTTCCCCCATTCCCTGACAACCACCTCTCAACATTTTGCTTCTCTGTGTTTAGCTACTTTAAGGACCCACAAAGGAGTAGAAGCACACAGCACTTGGGCCTCCTGGACTGCCTCATCTCAGTTAACGGAATGCCCCCGCGCTTTCCTGTGTGATAGCATGTGACAGGCCGGCTTTCTTTTCTAAGCCTGGGTCATAATATACAATGGCGTGCAAACTCTGCAATTGTTATCTATTCATGGATATTTGGCTTGATTCTGCTATGAAAAATGCCACAGTGATCATGAAGTGGAAGTATCTGTTTGAGTTTCTGTTTTCAGTTCTTTTGGATAAATACTGAGGTCAGATGGCTGGACCATAGGGCACAGCATTTTTAGCATCCAGGGAGCTTCTGTATTGCTTTGTTCTGTTCTCACCATTTTCTCAAGGGCTCCAGTTGCTCTGCATCCTCGAGAATACTCATCACCCGCTCCTCTGTCTAATGGCCCTACTAGCTGCTGCAGGGTAATTGCTCCTCCTTGTGAAGTACATTTCCCTAATGACGAGGGATGTTGAGCAACTTCTGTGTATATGTTGGCCACTTGGGTGTCTTTCAAGAAATACTCCAAGCGCCTTGCCTATTTTTTTGTAATTTTATTTTTTTTTTTAATGTATTGGCACAGGGTCTTACTACACAGATGGGACTCCTAGTGATCCTCTTGTTTTCAGCCTCCCTAGTCCTGGGATTACAGGCATGTGCCACCCCACCCAGTCTCAGTCCCCAGCTCAGCGTACTTGGAGGCGGGGCCAGCAGGGCAGGTGGTGCCAGGGAGCAAAGCCCGGGCCCTGTGCTTGCCTAAGCAGACGCTCAGTCTACCGAGCCATCTCACCAGCCCTTTGCCTACTTTGAAATCAAGTTAGGTGGGGTATCTTGATTTGTAAAAGTTAATTATAAATATTGAATATTAAACTTGTCAGATATGTAGCTTGAAAATATTTTCTCATTCTGTAGGTCACTTCCTCATTCTGTTGTTTCCTCTACCAAGCAGCTTTTTAGTGTGATATGAGCTCACTTGTCTGCTTGCATTGATGGCTTATGCTTTGATGATATAGCCCAGAAGTTATTACCAAGACCAATTCTATAGAGGCTTTCCTCTGCTCTCTGCTAAGAGTTTCATAGTTTCAGGTCGTGCATTTAAGCTTTAATGCACACTCTCTGAGCTGACTTTTGTGTGTGGTATCACGTAGGACTGAAATTTGTTCTATGTGGAGATCCCATTTTCCTGGTAGCATTTGTTGAAGATCCTGCCATCTCCCCAGATGTAATCCTGGGGAGACATGTGATCTTCTACTGAAGATTATTTAATTGTAAGTGCATAGGTTTAGCTTTGGATCCTCTACCTGTCCTATAGGCCTATTGGTTTTTATATGAGTACCACACTTGTGATTACAGTTGTTTCCCAATATAATTCGAAGTCAATAAATGTGAAGTTTTCAGCCATGTTTTATTTTTAAGATTGTTTTAGGTGTTTGAAGTCCTTGATGATTCATATAGATTTTAGGATTTTTTTCTATTTATGAAAAAAAAAAGCCATCAAGATTTTGATAGGATTTGCATCAAACCTGTTGATTGCTTTGAGGAATATGACTGTTTTAACAACTTTATGTTTCTAATTTGTGAACATGGAATAATTTGTATTTATGTGTTAATTTGTTTCGGCAATATTCTTTAGATTTTTAGTTCACAATTTTTTAATACATGTGGTTGCATTTATTTCTGAATATTTTATTCCTTGTAGTGCTCTTGTAAGTGGGATTTTCTTACTCCTTTTTTCAGATTACTCATTGTTAGTGTATAGAAATTTGCAATTAATTTTTGGTTGTTGATTTTATGTCTTGTCTCTTTAGTAAATTTGTTTATTCTAGTGTGTGTGTGTAACCATTAGTGTTTTCCACACATAAGATCATTTCACCTACAAACAAGTAATTTTACTCCTTTCCCTTAGTTTGGATATTTTTAGTTGCTCCGGCAAGGACCCCTGTACCATGTTAAATAAAAGTGATCAGAGGGATCTGTTTTCCTTTTTCCTCGTCTTAGACAGAAATAGCAGCTTGTCATCGTTTTCATTTTCAATGCTATCTGAGGGCTTTTCAGTTGTGGTCTTTATTATGTTCAGGTAATTTAATTCTATTTATAGTTGGTTGAATGTTTTTTAAAGTGAAACGCTAAGCATTTTTAATTGCTTTCCCCTGCACCTATTGAGCTGACCTCACAGTTTTTATCCTTTGCTTGTTGGTAATGCTCTGGCACACCAAAGAAGTTTTGTGCTTCATACCCTCTTCGCTCTTTGCATCTCAGGGATAAATCTCCTTGGTTATGGTAAATGATTCTTTTAAGGAATCTGTTGTGTTCATATTTTGTTGAGAAATAATCCTCTATATACATTAGTGATATAAAATTATAGTTATCTTGCCTTGTATCTTTTCTATTTTTTATTTGGCATCAATGTCAGGTTGTCCTCATAAAGTGAAGATTTTTGAGACTGTCTAGCATTAGATCTTCCTTAAATTTTGGTAGAGTGTTCTAGGGAATCTATCTGATCTGGGGCTATCTGACCCTTGTTAGAGATTTTCTTTTTATTATTGATTGAATCCTCTTATTAATTATACTGAGTTGTTTGTTTGTTTGTCTTGTACCAGGAATCAAACTCAAGACCTTGTGCTTGCCAGGCAGGGACTGTGCCACTGAGCTATCTCCGCAGCACCCCCTTGCTGATTATAGATCCACTCCCATTTCCTATTCTTTGTTACTACGTTTTGGTAAGTTCCATGTTTCTAGGTATTTATCGATTGCTTCTGCCTTTGCTGGCATGTGAATGCTGACCACAGTCTCTGGGATCCTTTCTATTTCTGTAATGCCTCCTCTACTGCAACCTCTTCATTCCCAGTTTCTAAATTTAGAGCGCCTCCATTTTCATTAGTTTACTTAAGCTCTGTCTTTGTTTTATTGTGCTGGAGGTTGGGCATTGGATCCACGACCTGGTACCTGCTACATAATCAGCTTTGTTGCTCTTTAAAATAAAATTCTTTCATTTTATTGATGTTTTCCTCTTGTTTATTTTGTGTATCTACAGTTTATTTCACCCCTGCTGCTAACTTGGGATTAGTTAGTTTGTTTGTTTGTTTATCTCATGAGGTGAAAGATTGTTTATTGAATATCTTTATTTATTGAATATCTTTATTGGTTTTAGTGCTGGAATTTACCACTGTAAATTTCTCTCAGTACTGCTTTGGCCGCCCCCTGCGAGTGCTGGCACAGTGTGCTTTTGCTTTCCTTTATCCCCAGAAATTTTCCATTTGCCCCTTGGTCCTCTCTCTTGGCGCGTGAGTAGTCGAGAACTGCTTGGCTTGCAGGCGTTTGTGAGCATCCGATCTTCCTTTTGCTGTCGGATCTGATCTCATTCTATTATGGGCACAAAGACACTCAATGAGATACCAGCCTTCCACCGCTCCTTAGGGCCTGCGTGTGAGCTGACCTGTGACCACCCCTGAGAAGGCTCGTGTACACTCAAGGAGGTGCGTTCCACCGCTGTTGGACGGGGCGGCCAGTGCGCGGCTTTCGGTTTCTTTTTCTAAAGTGCTCAGATCTTGTTTTCTGCTGATCTCTCTGGCAGTTTTACTCATTATCGAAAGTGGGATATTGAACTTCCAACCATTATTGCATTCCTGCCTACTTCTCCCTTCAGGTCTTTTGATGTTTGCTTGACATATTTGGGTATGCTATCGTTGGGCACGTATTTCTAATTGTTACGTTGTCCTGGTGAATTGACTCTTTCATCATTATACAATATCTTTCTTTGTGCTTTGTGATTGTTTTTTACTTGTCTGCTCTCTTTGTTTTTATGCTATAATCTGTATTTTTTATATCTGTTAACTTTTATACCTTTACGTTTTAAAGAACTAAATGTGATGAATGACGGATAGTTACACTAGAGCTGTATTTGTCCGAATACTGTGTATTTGTCTATATATTTATCTTTGCCCGCAAGATTCGTGTCTTCCTGCGTCTTCCCCTTCCGGTGCAGGGTCTTTCTGGTCCAATTTGAAGGGCTCCTCCCAGAAGTTCTTGTAGGGCGATATCGCGGCTTCGTTGCCTCCTTTTAGCCGGGAAAGTCTATTGTTCTCTTTATTTTTGAAAGCCATTCTGTTGAGTACAGTGTTCTGGGTCAGCATTTTTCTTCACTGCTTGGCCTGTCATGCCACGGCTCCTGCTGAAGGGCGTTCTTCTGACTCTGCTGAACTGTGTCCTGGCGGGTCCCTTGCACATGGCGCACTGCCTTCGCTAGCGGAGTCCACGGTTCTTCTTTTGTCTTTCACGTCCGCCAGTTGGATTATAGTGGGCACTGGAGTGGGCTGTTTCAAGTGCCTCGCACTTGCAGCTCTTTAAGGCCCTTCCTTCCAGATGCCCAGTTTGTGTCCCTCGCCCCGACTTGTGGGGCCTCTCTGCCACTCACCTGTCCCTCGCCCCGACTTGTGGGGCCTCTCTGCCACTCACTTCTTCAGAGAAGCTCTGCATATTTTTTGGATCACCTTCCGATAGTCCCATAACTCATACATTAGCTGCTTAATATTCTCCTTACAACTCTTCTAGGTGTTCTGTTTTTCTTTCCATATTGACTGATTTTTTTTTTTTTTTTAAATTTCAGACTCTTCTGCATGACTGAGTCTGCTGTTGAAGCCATGGCACGAATTTGCCAATTGAGTTGTTCATTTTTAGCTTCCAAATTTCTGTGAAGTTATTTTCATGCTTACTGCCGCTTTGTTGATATGATTTTGCTCAAAATGATTCTCCCCATATAGCATCTTAATGATGTGGAGTCCGTCTGCAGGGGACTCGTGTGCCCGTTACTTAGGGCCATTTTCTGATTATTTTGTTTCTTTGCTTGGGCCGTTTTTCCGGGTTCTTCACGCGCCTTGTAGCAGGACTAGAGTTTGCACCTTCGAAGAAGGAGCCACCGTCCCAGCGTTCGCAGCCGGCTCTGCGCGGAAAGGCCGCGCGGTCGGGCGTCCCAGCCAGGCCGGCTGCCCGGCGCTTCCTGGGGAGGCGTCCAGGCCTGCGCGCTCTCCCGGCAGGGGCCGTCCTGCTGCCGCGGGGCGCCGCGAGCTTTTGCTCCCTCCGCTGTCTGGCTGCAGTACTGCAGCCCCTCTCCTGGCGGCGCTGCCCAGGCCTCGGGAGGGCGCGGCTGGTGTCAGGGCTGTCACCGGGAAGCTCCCGGCCGCGAGCCCTTCGCCACCCCGCGGGAGGGCTGCTGCGCGTGCTGCTCCGCCTGGCGCGCCCCGCACAGGGCCGGCGGCCGCGGACGCCGCCTGCCTCCGCGCGCTGCTCCGGCCCGAGCGCGCTGGGTCCCTGCGGCCTGGGCTGGGGGGAGCTCGGTCGGGCCGCATCTCCTCGGCGGAGGATCCCTCCCAGAGGCGGAGGAGGAGGTCGGCGGGGAGCGCACCGCCGGCTCGCCCGGCCCTCGCTTCTGCACGGCACACACCCCGCCCGGTGCCCTTCCCTGGCAGCGCCTGCTTCCCGGCAGGACGAGCCCTTCGCTCCGGCAGCTCATGGAAGTGTCCGCGCTCGCAGGACGATGGAGGCTCCTCCTCCCGGGAAAGCTGCGCTCCAGGTCTTCTTCCGGCCAGAGGCGGCGGGGAGCCTGTGGTTCCCACAAAGGGAGCGGCCCTGTGCCCTGCTGCGGAATGGAGCTCTGCTAATCTACCTCTTGTTCAATGGGCCGCCTCCTTGCTGTCCTCTTTCTCTTTACTGGAAATCTTGTTGCCTGTTTGCAATTTCTAGCAAGAAGAAAAGTGTCCTAAGGGGGAGAAAACTTAGAAACAAGGACAGAAGCTGGGATAAGAGAAAAGAACAATAGAAGCAGCAGGGTAGACACCATGGGTATTTCTTTCCCTGTACTAGGTCACAGAGTTTTCAAATTACCTAATTTTACTCATTATAATGTTAAAAACAAAGTACTGCTTTTTAAATACAGGATCAACAAATACTCATGTAAATACCATAATGATTTTCAACACTGAATTTTTTAAAGCCTCATTAGTCACAAAACTACCAATTTGCAATCAGATTTCACATTCATGTTGTCCATATGTTACAATGAGCACAGCCTCCATTTGGGTTCAATAATTGTTTGATAAATGAGTGAAGGATTCCATCGTCCTTTAGAAGACAGAGCAGGAACAAACTTCTTTCCCTTCTTGCCCAGTTCAAGTTGTCCCAGACATGCCAGCTCCTGAGAACAACATGGTCACTCTGTTAGCGAGAGGAAGCTGAAAGGAAGGCGCTGCTCCACGGCTTGGCCTGGTTTCGGACTTCAAAAAACGCTGCATTTGATAGCAGCACTACATGCAGTGGTCGTGTGCAGAATGCCAAGCTTTAGCACAAAAGCAAAGCAAAACAAAAGTTGAGAAGCGCAAAAACTTTTAAAATATATAATCAACTAGGAAATATAATAGGAAAAAAGATAACAGTCAAAGTGGCAATAAAAATGGTAAGTTTTCATGCCCCATGAGATACAAACAGGGACACAACTGTCTAAATGGTGCTCAAGGACCTGGTGCTTGGAGCCAGAAGCGCGGTGGACTTTGGTTCCCTTGCTCACTGGCCTTGCAATGCTGGACAACTGTTGCAATGTATTTAATTCCTGGTGTGAAAAATGCAAATAATAATAATGGCTGTTTTATAGACTTGTTAAGATGAACGACTTAGACCTTAAAAAAGTACCTGGCATACAGCAAATTCTGTGCTGTGGTTCTTTCATCATTATTATTGTTACTATTACGTGAATAAAATTATAAAAGAGTAATAAAGGTCATACTGTATGCTACAGGGAAATGAAAATAAATGTTGCTCTCCAGAATAAAATAATCAAAATTTATACTCAAATGAACTAAGATAAAATTAATCTGCATGTAATAGGAAGAATTATAAATGAATAGCATGCTCCTGAATGTAATAACTCAAATGAATTAAGGTAAATTAATCTAGAAAATTAATTAAATTCTGATAAAACTTCCCATTTACTTTTATGGAACTTGACAAGTTAGTTATTAATTTGGAAGATACTGTGCATGAACATAACTGAAGAAAGTACTGATAGTTTCATAGAAGTTATTAAAATATATATTTTATCCAAAACTATGTGGTATTTATTAGTGCATGAATAGCCAAATATATTAACGGAACAAAATAGAGAACAATGTGTTATTGGTTATGCTGGATATTTAGTCTGTTACAGGATACACTCCAAATAATACAGGAAGAGACACAGCACTCTCGTATGTATGGAGTGTTTGGCTCGTCACAAGGGGAAGGTAAAACAGACACTTTTCTCAAACCAAAAATCCCACAACGTATCCTATACAAGCTTAAATTTAAGGTATGTTGAAGACTTGTGCCTTTAAAAATTACAAAGCTACGGGATAGTGGTATAGGACAGTAGTGGGGTGTCTGGGTAAACATGCACGAGGCCGGGGTGCAAGTCTCAGCCGTGCGATAACACTAAATCAAAATCTATCAAAGCTAACCTAAATAAAAGCATCGTACTGGCACATACGATAAGGAACACAAAATGCTGAAGTCATCAAGATTCATACTGTCTTTTTACTACGTGGAAATTTAAAGACCTTATAGTTACAAAAGACGAGGTCAAAGAACATTAGAAAATACTTGATATGATACAAAGAATTAGTATCTACATGTTATTTTAGATCTTGAAAACCATCAGTTAAAAAAACCCTAACACATAGACAAAGAAATACACATGATCCCTGAAAAGATACCCCATCTTACCACTAATCAGAAGAATGCAAAATCAAGGAAAGAGATTTTTTTTTAAAAAAAAAAAGAAAAGATTCATTATTTTGTTCATCAAGTTATGTGGAGTTTGACAGTTTTAATACAGTATTTGGCTGACAATGCCTAGCTGTGCTACTGAGAGAAGTACAATTTTTTTAAATTTTAACTTTTTGAAAGCTATATGCAACTTTTGGAGCATGAAGATGCCTATGCTCACTTTGGGTACAAATGTAAATTTCTACAGCATTTTTAAAGGACAGATTTGGGGTTTCCACAAAAGATAATTTTATACACGTGTTCCAAATATTTATTCTAGAAATTTATGTTATAGGTAAAGTCAGGTAAATGCAGACAAATACCCACAACACATATAGACAAGGATGCTTTAAAAAAAATTATGCCAATCAAAAACAGAATAGAAAAAAATGTTCATCCACAGGCAAATAAGTTACTTCCAGATTCAGAAATACTATGCAGAATTTAAAATGAATATGGTACAGGTCACTGTGGCTCGATTTGGAAAGATCATAAAATATATTTGTTAAGTAAAAAGAATATAAAACAAGCCTCATGTAATATTAACTGTAGAGGAGGGATAGTGTTAAATACTTAATATATATGAGTTATTAAGAATCCTGGAAGAGCCACACCTGAACCGACCTTCACAAAATTCTTTGCTATTTTATAGTCTTACCTGTATCCTAAACAGGAACAAACCGAGGTGCAGCATTCCAGCTACTAGGGCAGAGCGGCAGATTTCCACCCGAGCGTCGCGGCCCAGGGTCTGTGGACGCAGGGAAGCATGCATATCTAGCAAAAAGCAGACAAGAATTTCAAATTTCTGAGACACTACAGGTCTCCTTACAAACGTGTGTGCACAGCAAGTGGATGGTAAAAGACCTTAAAGAATATATATGGAATTATTAATAATATTAGCTCCAGGGTAAATGGCAAGGAACGCATATTTGTGCTACAAGAATTGCTCATCTAGCACTTGGGTAATTTAAGATAGCTGTTAGACAAAAATATTCATGTAACATACGGTATACATAGGCAGACATTATATACATTATATGTACAGGTATAAATATTCAGCTTACTCTATGGTATTACTAATTGTCAAAATTATTAATATATTAATAATTCGTGGATATTAATTATTATAACCATGGCAGGAATTTAACAATTGGTGAGACCACATACCTCCACTTATTGATCAATGAATTATCTATGTTAAAGTTTCAACGTGTCGGGCCACACTTGTGCAATCGCACAAGGATGTAAACTGTATCAGAACACAGTAGTGTGCGCTGCTTGGCTTTGCCATCCTCACTGCCTTGGCATCTTCACTGGGAAATAGTTCATCTATTTTTTCCAGCATTTGTAATTTTCTGAGTAGCTTCTACGATACGAGCACTTTGCAGTAATGGGAAGTCTCAGCAGCCTAATTCTTCTTTATATTAAATAGTTCTTTCGCTTAAGTGAGTTGCTCCCCGGAGCCTTTGTGGGCAGCGCGGGGCCTGGCACTCCGACCAGACCCACTCCCAACCTGGCCACCACCCTTCTGTGCCAGAAGGGATTCAGCAATGCCACCGAGAGAAGAGCTGCTTGGAGCCGCATGCTTGTGCTACAGGAGCCTCCGGCAAGGGTCTCAGGGGCCCTGCTGGAGCAGAAGAGGACGTGCTGGTTTAAGTTTTCTTTGAAAATTACATTGGTCTGAGTTCAATGGAGAAAACATTTTCAGTATAAACATTAGAAAACAACTAAGAACCTTTATGATAAAATATAGTATAAAATGATTTTATTCTGATACAGACTTGAGGGAGCAAAATTCTAGTCTAATTGCTCATGGGATCATATTTCAAGCTTCCAATCATTGCACTTTAAAATACCTCGCGCTTACAACGATGAATCTAAAAGCACTCACAAAGCCGACTCATTCAAGTCTAGTTCTTGAAATGGCATCTGCCTTTGAGCTATAAAAATAACAGATGACTTTTTGATAGCTTATCAGTTAACAGACTGCTTAGTTAGGGTAGCACATTTTTATGCTAATGTCAGCAGAGGGGGAGAAGGAAGGAGGGAAGGAAGAAAGTGATAATGCGGGCGCCATGGCTGGGGGGGTTCCTGTTTTCTCCCACGCGAGTCACAAAGGTGTGTCTCTTCCAGGCCACGACCTACACAAACCAAGTGGGGCCTCTACGAACTTGGCCTTTAAGCTGAAAAGTGCCGCCCAGGCTGGTGAAAGAGATGATATGATTTCATAGTTAAATTCTATGATGTGTGCTTTATGCTGACTACAAAATAAAGGCAGCTTCGTGGATAGAGAATTCTATGAAGTGTCAGCGAGCTCCAATGTGTATTTTTTTAAATGTCAATATGACACTGTAAAATCTTAAGAATTAGAATTGCAATTTTATTTAATTGCATAAATTCAAGCCTGGTTATTTTAAAAAAATATATTGTGGGGCTTCTAATATGATGGTGTTATATTAACATAGAAACAGGGTTAATAGTGTGTATTTTTAAACAGTTTAGAGTAAATCATAGACTCAAGAATCTTAGGGTCAGATGAGAGCCGCAGTTCTGTTGGCAAAGCCTATTTTCGAGTTTGCACCCTGCCATCAGCAACGTGATAATAAATTAATTTTAGTAATAATACCATACTCACACTTCTTAACTATTTATTATATTCTAAACAAAACTAGGTAATCTTTCACTGCAGTGATTACAGAACATTAATGAACACGGTGAACTTTATTTGGGTCGTGAAGGGAAGGCAGGTAGGGAGATGGGGTTCAGAAAAGGCAACAGCAAGGACAGAGCTCAGAGGAAAGCAAGTGGTGTGTGCTCACAGCGCCACAGCGTCTCCAGGAGCGCCCCAGGACGAAGTGCAGGGATCTGCTCGGGGGAGCCCTGTGTGCCCAGCCGGGGAGGGCACTGTGAGCAGGGTGTGCTGGGTTCGAAGGGCCCCGGCCTGCCAGTCGGTACCTGGTGAACTGTGAGAACCGCGAGTCCCAAGTGGCGTGGGCTTGTTGCCATTCTCTAGCCACGTTCCACAAGGACATGAACTTTTACAGAAAATGCTGCACACCACCGTGTTCAGTACTTCCAAGGACTGCACCTGTAGCTGCCACTCTGGTTGCGTAGGTGAGAAGCTACTTCATCACATGTGGCGGATCACTGGGCCCTTTCCTGTGCTCTGTCGTTCTGGCCAAGGTGGGAAAAGTCCACCCAAGAGGGAGAGGAAAGAGTACCTCTGCTGTCCCGTAGTTCAAGGTGCGAGCAAGAGAGGCACTGAAGAACCTAACGAAGAATAGCCAGAAGGATGCGATGAGATGCTTGGCATCTGGATGTTGCAAATGGGTTCATAGAAAGAGGAGACTGCTTTAAGAAAAAAAGAGACCATTTATGTCAAGCTCTCAGGCTTAAAGAATATGATAGTCACGACTAAAATGTTTATTAAATACTGGAAACCAGGTGTAATCTATAGGAACAGAAAGTTTATTGACTAGGGCGTTACAAAGCCATAGACATACCACAAAGGACAGTCGACTGAGCGCTGGCCTGAGCAAATGGATATGAATAATTTAAAATGAATAATAGAAAATGCAGGAAGACACATTCCAGTTCTGATCTAAGAAAATTCTCTTCAGTGGGGAATTGTTTTTGCTAAAGCTTGGGGCAGACCCCACCTGTGTCCCATGCCACAGCAGTGAATTTGAGCAGGCTGACGCACCCTCAAAGGGCTCGTCCGCCCAGGGTGCGCTCCGACTCACAGGCAATTGTGCCTGCGGATGGTGACCTTGCGCTGTCCTGTAGCTCATGCTCACACATCCCTCACCGGAGCGTCACGGGTGGAGGGCAGCACGTCCTGCGTTTTCCCGTAAAGGTATTCTGACACGGTCCTAGACATGTACATGTGGACCTGTCCAGGCCAAGTGATGGAGTCAGGATGAGAACATTAATATGTTGGTGCTCTTGTTTTGGGAGAAAGGTGTGTGGCTGCATGACATCTGGAAAGTGTGGGTTGTGTAATGGTGCTCTGTGTGTGTGTGTGTGTGTGTGTGTGTGTGTGTGTGTGTGTTGGGGACAGAACCTGGAGGGCAGCAGTGTATGAACCTGTGATACAGCCATGCATGCAGCCTTCGCACATCCATGTCTCTTGATAACCAGAGCTGGGCTTTGCTCTCTGAAGTCTCCTGTGGGTGGGGGTGGCAGAGACGCTCCCCTCCGCTCGCAGAGTCTGACACAGTGGCTGTGGCCTGGCAGCTTGTCCTTGAAGTGTAGGAGAGCGGAGAGCTGTGTCTGGGTGCCCCAGCCCCTCCTGCACGTGGGGTCTGGACTTGCTCCACATGGGGGACTCTCCTGCTGTCATAAAGGGCAGAGGGGTCTCTGAAAAGGTGAGAGACTTCAGTGATCTCCGGCCCGAGCTATCGGTTCAAGGCCGCCTCAGCTTACCATGTCCCAGATCACAGTGTCTGCGCTAGGTGCTAAGGTCTCTTCCACACGGCAGGCTGGCTGTGTTCCGCACAGTCTCCAGGGCTCTTGGGGTGTTAGCAGTTCTGCCTGGCTTGTGGCCCATAGTGATCCACAGTAGATGCAACCCCAGGACTCTACCAACTCTGCCAACTAAAAGGAAAACTCATTCACTGTCAAAGCATTCCATTGGGGTCTGGGGAGATGGCGCAGTAGAGTAAGTGCTTGCCTGGCAAGAGCAAGGGTCTGCGTTCAATCCCCAGTTCTGCAGGAAAAAAAAAAGCATTTATTTGCTACAGTTATGTGAAGTGCCACTTTCTACACACATACACACACTTGTGTTATGATAAGTGTGAGTATTTGTTCATTCAACAAGTCGTGGGCAGCTGCCATCTCTTGCTGAGGACTTGCCTATGCTAGAGTTTTACCAGCAAAGAGAGCCCCACGCAACGTCCTGGGGGCCACGGGCGGACAGAAGAGAGGGAGCGCGAGCCACTGAGGACTTTGCTAGGAGAACCCGTGTGGTTTGCTCTTTAACAGTGTCCGAATGGTATTCTCGCTAGTTATGTACATTGTAGCTCTAGCTCACTAAGTGGGCAGGAGTGCACCAGAGAGCAACTTCAGATTCTCCTGATGGGAAGCCACTCCGCTCCTCCCCACTAGTTTTTCTTTTCTTCATTTTTCTGTCACTCAGGAAGGAGCCAAGGCGAGGGGTATCTCCGATTGGTCGTATCTCAGCTGCTGAGGACATGTGCATTCATTTCAGCGTAGGGCCATGGATCCGGAACACACCGCTCAGCCAGGAAGAGCCAGCGACGGGTTCCCAGACCCGACGATGTCTGGGCGACAGCTGAGTAGCAGGCTGTGTCGCAGGACGTAGGGAGTCATACAGTGCTCCAGTATTCCTTGTCGCAAGCCGCCTGTGTGCTTGGTTTAGGGTCCCTTAGTGATTAACAGTAGGCCTGACCCCACGTGTGTGTGAGGCCTGCTGCAGGTGGGAGCGGCAGCTCCATCCTCCCACACCTTGCTGCCCCCGTCTCCTGGGGCTTTCCACCTTGGCTGAGTCACTTAAGGGTTCATGTTCTCACAGCATGTGGTCGCTGAGCCCTGTTCATGGGATTCTGGGGTCTCTCCTCAAGCCAGCTCCATGGGAACCTCCGGAGGGGCCTCTGCACCAGGCAGTGGACTCAGTAGGGACAAGGGAGAAAAAGTCCAGGAGGCGCTAAGTCCAGGCAACAAGAAGGGAAGGAAAAGGTTGCAGACCCTGAAGACAGCATTTCAAATTTAACAGAAGAGGAATCTGTTTCGATGATCTTAGTAACTGGTACTGACAGTTCAAATGTTGAAGATATTATTGACACCAACTGAATAAAAAGAACACCATGTGCTTGCTTTTACCTCAGTATTTTGCTTTTCATTAATATCTGAAAACAACAAATAAGATGACAGTGAAAATACAATCTTGCTTCATGATGGCTTTATATCTGGACTAACTCACACCTCCTGTGTAAAACCTTCAGATTCAGACTTTACTTAATTACAGGGTCAGATCAGAAATTTCTTTCATGCATGGGGCTTAAAGCTGAGCCGTCTGGGCTTACAAGGCAGGCTAATCATTTCCCTAACAACCCAATTCGTGGACCTCCGGCATCGCAGTTGAAAAACTGAGATACACTGAGCCTCGTGTGTTTCCGCCTCCAAAGAATGGCAGAGCTCACAGACACTGAGCACGTTCCAGGGAGATTCTGCTTGCGCTCGCTTCCTTGGAGGCGAGTATGTTTCAGTGGATCATGTTGCAGGCGGAGGAAGAACCTACCACCAGCCATTGTTTCCAGCAGGATGGAAGTCAGCTGGTCCTCTGAATCTCTGAATTTTATTTTGAAATATGTTTGGCACACTGAAGGTAAATGTATAAAGAAAAACACTTCAGCATAAGAAGTGGATTGGATGTCTACATACCTAAGGTCTCTGAAGACAATGCCACTTACAAATGTATAACCTGTAAGAAAGCAAATTACTGAAAGGATGTGTGAGTCAGGCTTTGAGTCTGCAAATCAGAGGACCTGGGGGCACCGTGTCATCCTGGGACCTGGCCTAATGACTCCGGGAGTTCTTTCATTGGGAAGTCTGTGGAGCGCACACACTGGACTGCGTGGCGAACAAGCCCGTCCTCCGTAGCTGGCGTGCACCTTTGCACACGGGGCTCCCTTCCACCTCCTTCTCAGCGACAGGCACTTTCTGGAGAGAGGAACCAAACACACAATGGAGTAAGTGTGGCTCCGAAGTGGAATGAGTTGCTCCTCCCCACGCGGCTGAATGAACTGTTAAAAGACCAAGAAGGCTGTCATAGAGATCTCACAGGAAATAAAGAGCTCCAAGCCAAGGGTGTGTCCACGGGGCTGGCATGGGATGACAGACCGCCCTCCCCACATGGAAAAGCTCGTCACCCATCTGAGACATCACATAGTGGTGGCAGCGCTCCAGAGACAGAATGAGCCCCACCTGTTTGCAATGTGTTTAGCTATTAATATTTATGTAGTAATTCAAGGGAGTAAAAAATGACAAAATGAAACAAGTTGTATCACTGTTGGTGCTTTCAACCAAGATT
>NDGM011100250.1:0-27846 GCA_002564305.1 Octomys mimax | reverse complement strand
TCCTCCCTCCCTCCCTCTCTCTCTCTGCCGCCTTCACTTCCTCCTCCCCCTTCCTCTCTCCTCTCTTTCTCTGTCACTTTCAGTTTTTTTGGCTATACATTACACTGAAAACTGCCCCCTTAACTACACTGTTGTAGGGAGTACAGATGATTCATGCAAAGTGCCCAACAAAAGATAACCAACCAATAAATATGTTTTTGTTTGTTTTTTTGTATTTTAGGGAAGGGTCTACAGGGTGTTCAGGGTCTTACTACTAGATTGGACTAATAGTGATCTGCCTGTTTACAGATTCTCAAGAGCTGGGATTATAGGTGTGTGCCACCACGCAGTCTCAATTGGTATCTCAGTGCACCCCGGGGATGGGGCCAAAGCCGGCACAGCAGATCCTGGGATCGAGCTCCCGGCCCCTGCGCCTGCTTGCAGGCGTTTAATCCGCTAAGCTATTTGGATGGCCCTTCTAAATATGATTTTGAATTATAACATGAGAGCCCAAGCAGGCAAATGTGCTTTTGCCTCCTTGTACATCAGCAGGATTCTTGTTTCTTACTGTTCTGAAAAACATATTTCATCTCTTCTGTTCCCCTGAGGGCCAACATATGGCCTGACACACAGTTGATGCTTAATAAAAGTTGATAGAATTGAATTAAGGAAGAGTGCTGTTGTGTTTTCTTGATAAAAGAATATACCTATTGACAAAATAACTATAAAAACCAATTATTATGTTCATATTAGCTTGCTAAATTACTGGACTAGAAATATAATCACAATAAGAACCACTTACCTTCCAAATTGGGTAGTTTTGTCCCCAATTACAAAGGGGACAGAAGTCAAGCCTCATCAAATACACTTCCTTTTACCTGACAAGAACTTAATTCATATCTTTGCTCTGGGCAAAAGCCAATAATTGAAAGCACCTGCCAGTCAAGACAAGCAAAGAACTCAGGCAGAAAAGGGAGTGAAATTTCTGCTTATCTTCAAAAGGAAAGAATGAATTGATAAGAGAGAATAGTTATTCCCCTCTGATGTGAGCTTGGCATAAACTATCTTGTATAGAAGCCAGAATTTACTTCTTTTTAAAATTTCCTTTCTTTTGCTACCATCTCTGTATAAACACCACCCCTGAGACCTTACCTTCACTAACTGTCCTATCCTCTAAATCCTTAGCCACCTTAGATAACAGGCACCTTTGATCATGTCTCCAATTGACCACAGAGGTAGCTCCACCCACTGGTTATCACTCAGCTTGGTCTGCAGAACTGGGACAATAGGATCCAATAACATCTGGAATGTTGAGAGCCATGTGAACTGGAAAACTGGTCAGATGTGTAAAAGTGGGACTAGGCCTCAGTGTCTAAAGCAGTCAAGCTACCTCAGTCCTGGGATAAGCATCCTGACTGGTTGGCTATTAGTCACTAGGCAACCCTGTGTTAGGTGTTACTAACTTGGCAAAGATATAAATAAATGTCCATATTGCTGCTGGGTTGGGGGTTTGTTTTGCCCAACCAGGCAGATGAGTCAGCACCTAACCCAGCTCTTGCCTTCTTGTCTACCTTTTCCTCATTCCTGCCATTGTTTCTCCCCAGGTAGAAGAGATCACACTGAGAGACCAATGGACCCCTACACTGGAGACATCTGCTGTGTCAAAGGAATTCTAGCTATCATTAAAGTAAATTGTCTGGGCCTCAGGATAAAATGGGGTATGTGAGTTTTAGGCTGACAGCCATCTCTTAAAGACCTTGACACACATGAAGCTACTGAGATTTCCCACCCTGATGTCTTCAAAATAATAATGAAAATGCAATTTTTATGCAACTAGCCTTTCCAGCTGACCCCAGGGTGGCATTTGCTGTCTTTTCTGCTATTAAACTACCTCAAAAAAAGAATCTTTTTGTCAAGCTCTTTTCTGTTTCCTCTTTCACACACATAAATAAGTGACCTTAAGATGCAGAAACTCATAGGGTATGGCGCAGTGAAACAGTATCCACGAACAGCCTCAGCTGGAGGCCTGTCCTGTGAGCCCAGTCCCTGAGTAAGGTTACCTGGATGCTAGGCCTTTCCAGGGCCTGCTCCTCCTCCTGCCTTGCTGCTAAGAAACAGGGATAGAGCTTTCATAAGGCAAAGTCAAAGTTACTGACAGAAAGAGCCAAGAAACTTTTCAGGACCTGTTGATTCTTTAAATTAATGTCCATACTTTGTAACAGTTTGCATGCACTCCAGGAGTGAGAAGATTGCTGTTCCTGTCACAGCAAGATGTCTCCTCTATGCAGTGACATATGTCTAATTGCTGGCATCCATTATCTTCATTCAACTTTTACTCAATAAAACCAGCCACCTTATCTGAGCTACTATGACTCTAATAGATGCTAGGGGCTACAGCAAGGTGGAAGGTAGTGCTAGTTTACTAGGTTGACATTGTTCACGTAACGACAAAGGACAACAAAATTGCTTATGTATAAAAATATTAAATAATACATTGGCCTCCAAGGAGGTCTAGAAAGTTCCAATGTACAGTGTTAATACTGAGACCCTATATTGTACCAGATAATTTCAAGGTGTTGGAAATAAATAAAATTCCTGCCCTAATACAATAGGTATTCTAGTAGGAGCAAATGAAATAGGTAGACTAAAAAGTAATTCCAAATAGTGTCAAAGAGCTATGAAGAAAGTAAGACATGGTCACTGCAAAGAGTGACTGGATGTAGAATGGGGGGCAGTTGTCAGCAGGAACAGAAAAGAGCACTCAGAGAAGCTGGCTACAAACAAAACAAAGGTCAGAGAAACAGCCAAGACCTGGTTCTGATCAGGAGTGTGCTGGGTCCAGAAGGAAATGTGTAGTGGAGTCAGTGCAGGATTAGCTACGCTAAATTGTCTGGAACCTCGTAAGCAATGCCATGGTCATGAGAAGAAGTCACAGGCAGGCAGGCAGCAGGGCCTTATCATACACAGGATGAGAGACACGTCACTCTTACTGCCAAAGCAATACACTGGAAGGGACCTCAGTATAAAAGACCTTTCTACCTCATGATATGTCTCTACTGACTACCTTCTGAGGGCCACACTTTCTACATGTCTGTAGATTTAAATAGCAAACATTCCATAAATCCTAGATTTCTACTTTTTCGTTAGTTATAATTCAATCAAGTCTGAACTTTGATGATAATTTGCCTGAGTAAACTCATCAAAAAAGTAAGCCCTCAGCCACACTTCTCCATGTTTTCATACTTGAACAAAAATAAAGAAAACCAGAAAACAGTGAAAACTCTGAAAATTAATTTGAACTGTCCTTGTCACAGATACTTGAGATTGATTTGAAAAATCCTGTTGGTACACCTCAGATTTCCAGACATAAGGGCCTCACAAGGCACCTAGCAGGGATAATGGAGGCAGGACCACATTGTGGGTCTGCCCAACTGCGCTATCAGTACCTGCCTTTGGGCCATTTGAGAAGTACTGCTTCAAGAATGCCTGTATCTTGGAGACAACCCAGATGCCCACCAACTGAAGAATGGATAAAGAAGATGTGTTATTTCTATACAATGGAGTATTATTCAGCTATAAAACAGGATAAATGTAAGTCTTTTGTTGGTAAATGGATGCAACTAGAGAACATACTCTTAAGTGAAATAAATCAGATCTGCATGTGCAAACATTGTATTGTCTTTTTAGTGTGACAACTTGAAAGAGAAAAATGGGATCTATTTTCCCAATAGGTACTGGGAAAAGGGAATGAATTAATTCAAAAGGAAAGAGTTACTGAGTTGAGGAGGACAGGAGAGGGAGTAAGTGAAAGAGATTTACCTATGCATGTAAGCAGGATGGTTTGGACAACTGTACTATGTATTTCTGTTGGCCTATGGGAAGAAGCAGTTAATGCTTTAATTTGTTTTGTTGCCTTTTTTCAATCATTTGCACTTTTTCTCTTCTTAATTTCTTATACATTTCTTTCTTGTTTTCTTTCTTCTTATAATTTTCCATGCATATATCTGGTAATATGAATAACTGATTGGAAGACAACACTATGCATTATAACAAATGCCGTGAAATTCATATGACTTTGTTAAGTAAAAATCTGTATCACTTACAATTTGTTTGTTTTAATTCTAAATTGTATTCTCTTTAACAACAACAGAAAAAGAATGCCTGTGAACTGATACTGGGTAAGCTGGCTCAGACAACCATAAAATCATGGGAAAGTCAGGCCTGGGCCATCTTCTTGCCACTGATCTGGATCACAATTGCTATCTCTAGAGCCCCATCCCAGGTTCATAAGCCAAGCAGGCAATAAAGCTCTTTAATGAAGCATGAATTTTCCTCAAGGAAAAATTTCCCTAATAAAATCAACTGCTTGTTGTCAAGTTCATGTTCTTAAGTCTATATTGTCTTTGGTTTCCTTAAATAAAAACAAAGCAGAGACAAGAGCATGGAAATGAAAAGGTTTCAAACTGCCAGAATCTTGTGGAAGAACACATTTACGTCTTCTCCGCTTCCAGGGAAACAACCAGCTAAGCATATTAGGGAAGCAAACTTCAAAAATTCATTAATGATGTATGCAGATGCATGTTATTTTTGACTTAAAGAGTTAACTGATAAAGACATCAAAGAGAAAACATCTGAAAGTGAACTCCCTAAGTAATAACCAGATAAGATAAATGTAGGTGTAATTTCATTTGTTTTATCCTTAAGGGCTCAGAATGTTTTTGTTCTTAAAAACAAAAAGGTAAGCAAATAACTCAGGAAATTTCACTATTTGAAACGACTGGACAGACTTGACAACAGTGGGCAGATATTTTGAAAGCACAGGCCTGCCCAAATAATCACACGACTTCAGAGGGCACTAAAGAAAAGGTGATCTGAGAGGCAGCTTTGGAAAGTGAGAGTCTCTACCCCAAAGAGGTCATCACTGCAAATCCTAAGAGACAGCTGCAACGTTGAGCCATCCATCAGGGAAGCCAAGTGCAGGCCGTCCGCTCATGCACAAGACAGGCTCTCCCCAGGACTCTCCATGCCAGATCCTAGGTTTTCCCATGAGAGTACCTAGAGAGTATATAAAAGCAAAATTCATCTTTTACAGAAAAACAATGATTTTTTGTGGCTAAAGTTTTCTCTTCTTGTGAGTATAACTGATATTAAATCTGCTCTGAAATAAAGCAATGGTTTTAAAACTGAGCTTAAATATCTGTTTACTTAAAGATATAAGTTAAAATGAGCTCCTCTTTTACAGGAAAAAACATTTAGAAACTGTCTGGACTTGGGCTTTTTTAAAGAAAAAAAATCACAAAATTTCTTAAAAGCAAAATAGTTCCTAAATTCCTGCCTCTAAAAAGCATCTCTGTTAGAGATATTTGTTGCAAATAACAGAAATCTAATTCCGAGAGACTGAATTAAAAAGGACAAGCATAACCAAAACTCCCAAGGGTTAAGGGTTCAGGTAGACCATTTAATTAAGTTACACAAACATTTCTATATCTGTTCACTTTGCCATCTGTGTATTGGCTTCATTTTTAATAGGTAAAATGATCCCAGAAGCTCCAGATTTCCAATGTGTCAGGGAGCAATCTCAGCGCTAAATAAAACAAAACAATTTGTGAGAGTTCAACAAGTGTCTTCAGGCCCAGTTTCATTAGCCTGGTTTGGTTCATGGGCCCTTTCAGCATCTGCGAGACCAGGAAGTAACAGGGCCTCTGCAAGGCTGACTGGCTGTCCAGGGATCTGCTCTTGCAGTTGCGCTTCTGGTTGCACAAGGAAAGATACCACGTAGCTCCCAAAGGAAAATACGGTGCTGTTCCAGAAAAGGGGCTGCATGCTGCCACCTAAGATTGCTAAGTGCTACTACAAGCTCGTGCTGCTACCTCCATTCACATTTCTTCTTTCCATGGAAAGCCATCAACATAGAGTCCAGATACCAGGGCCTCAGATCCCACTGAGCCATTCACTCAGAATGGTTACTCAGAATAACAAAGAGGTCCACTGAACTCTCTCCCCTTTTGATCCTCACAACACTCTTGATTTTTCCCTCTATCACCAAATTTAGGACAAGCTTTGAAACTATTATGCTTTACATATAATAAATTCCCAACAGCATTTTATTCTTGACACCTAGGGCAATCTTTGACACAAGATGAGAATTTGCAGAATCGGGCTGTTGTTGTTGGCAGAGGTCATTCTTTCTGAGGGTCTAGCAAAGGGTCCCTGTAATATCAGTCATGCTGTATTTATTCAGAAATAACAATTCAACTATCTCTTAACAAAGCTCCCTTTTCAATGTCTTCACCTTACAAATGAAAATTTGAAAATTCAAAAACTTAGGAATGCATTTTTAACTTACTCATTAGGTCCAAATTCAGATAAAAATAGGAAAAATTAAGTGGTAAAATAATATAATTCATTAGGAAGTGCTAGTCCATCTAATCCCAAATCCAATAAAACAATGACTCATTCCTAACATCATTATAACATTTCTAACTTCAGTTCAGCTTCTGACTTCACAAAAACAAAAGTTCTGCATTCCACTATGAGCAGATACTTCATTCAAAAATAGTCGATGGAACACCAATGTGTATCTTTTCAAATGATGTTATTTTCAACATTGCTAAAATTTACCATTACTTAAAATATAAGTAGAATCTAGAGAATAGTCCTCTGCATCTTGCAAATGTATATATACTTCTAATCTAATGCTCACAGGTCTTCTCTACCTTCCATGGAAAAGAGAATTTTTCCACATTAACCTAGTTCAAGCATCTCAGGTTTCAAAACTACCCATGTCAACATGAACTAAAGGGATCAAGGCCTTTAAACTTATACTGAATTCTACATGAAAACCCTACAGTCTTAGGAGAGATTAAGGTGCTAAAGTCAAGGAAAAGGTCAAGGAATATGAACCAAATGAGGCACAGCATTGAGTGCATCACACACAAGTAGAGTCATCCAGATCCATTTGTATTTACATTCAGTGTTCATCTGCAACAATCTGTTTTTAGACTGGCAAGACAACTGGCCAGGCAGGAATTCTGGAAAGATGGTACAGTAGGCAGAGAACCACATATACTGCTCATTACAGGAAATTTAGAGGCATTTTGAGAGTGGTTTTGCATACACAGTCTTCAGTTTCATACCTGGTTGTAGATAAAGGACATTTAAAACCTGCTTAAGATGAGATGTAACTGTACTTCTTATCTTAAAGCTGCCCATTGCCTCAGTCAACCACCATGAGAACTCAGAGAAGGTTAAGTTATTACCGGCCTGGTTGACACATGAGAAAACAGAGCCTCAGAAAGGTTAAGTGAGTTTCCCTCAACAATGTGGCTAGGAGGTAGCACAATCCATTTTTTCCTTACAAAGATCCTAAAAGCTACTTTCAGGATATTTGTAGACAACAAAGGAGATGCACTTGATATGGTCTAGAAATGAAAATGAGTCATCTTGGCCCAGTGAATCTTCTGAAGTATTATAACGGCAACTTAAATTAACCAGTTTGTGCTATTAAGGCAAAGCTTCCATGTCATAAAGTGTATGCTTTAATTGTTTGAAAGGTTAGATCATAAACAAGCTATATTTAGAGAGTAAAATACTAGTGTAATTGTGCTGTAGCCCAGTAACATCCTTCAAATACTCTCATCATGCAACAGATGAGGTTCGTTTTTTAATACAAGATTTCAGGTACTATTAAAAAGATCCTAAATTTAATTTCACTTGGATTTTTAAAATAGAATCAACAATGCAGATGGTATCTCTCGAAGAAATGCTTTCTCAAATTCTCCTGCAAGCATAACACACCTAATACAGAATGAAGATGGCATTTGTCCATAATGAGGCCTCAGAATGGAGCAATTAAATCAAGTTGAAGGTTATTATTTATCTACTAAAAGCTACCTGGCATATTTCTGCTTCAGGAAGTTAGTGACCTTTTGAAGCTACAAAGCATTTCTGTACATCAAAAACATTTTTTACCTTAAAAGTACATTACAATTTAGTTAAATTTGATAATCACAGGCTTAGTAAGCTACAACAGTTAATGAATGTATTTTATAATATAATAACTGAATGGTAAAATAACGTTCTTATCTTTGTCTGTTTTTTGTATTTTAGGGAAAGATCTACAAGGTGCTCAGGATCTCACTACTGGATCGGACTCGTAGTGATCCGCCTTTTTACAGCCTCCCAAGAGCTGGGATTACAGGCTCGCACCACCACACCCAGTCTCAATTGCCCTCTCAGTGTGCCCCAGGGGCGGGGCTGGCACAGCAGGCTGGGGATCGAACCCCTAGCCCTTGCGCCTGCTTGCAGGCACTTTAATCCACTGAGCTATGTGACCAGCCCAACATTTTTATCTTAATACCAAGCTAAATTGCACCCAATGTCCTGATGGCACAATTATCCATGAAGTTGTTTCAGCCTCCTGGGGACTCCAACATTTGCCCCTTTATATGGCTATGCTCAGAAAGGGAAGGAGATTAGCAGGTACACAGTGCTTAGAAACCAACTCTTACAACATAAGGTTGCTTTAATGTAAGGATATGAAGCATGCTTCAAGTATGTATGTTCTTTTCATATACAGTTTAATTTCTCAGTTTAGAAAACTCTTGTTTTAAAAAGAGCTGGTCTGCATTCTCAGTCTCTCAGTATTTTTATGTCCACCTGGCCTTTCCTGGTCTTTACATATCTCTGGTATCGAAGTCATCTGTAACTCCTATAGCAAGGAACAGGAAACTGTCACCCTGCATTATTTCTGATGTCTTACCAACCTTCTTGCCGAGTTCTGACATAGAAAAGACAATGCAGAGGTATTTATTGACAACCTGAAGCTCAGTGTGGGAGATGTCCCCAGTGTCCTAAAAGGGAATGCCAGGGAGGTCACAGATTGATTTTTGAAATTCATAGAAATCTCAGAAAAGGGCTCACCTCTGCTCCAGGAGGCAACCAACTCACATAACATATTTATTAACCTAGAAAGTTTTAGTTATAAATTCAGTCTTGCACTACATTCTCAGAACCTTCCCCTTTCCCTGAATCATATTGCTTATTCTCACACTTATGTAGCCCTCATTTATACAGAATCTCAGGGTCAAAATAGACACTGAAGGTTAAGTTATTCAACTTTCTGGCTAACCTTCCCCCTCTCTTGGTTTTCTCTGTATCGCCAATGCCCCAGCTCCCTTCTTCTCATCCTTTTTATTATTTGTCCTCCTCCTCTTTGCTAGGAAATTACTGCTGCCAATAGAGTAGGTACAGGTAAGATAATGGGCACTCCTGGGCATAAATAGTAGAATCAAGATATGTTGGCCATAAAAAGAACAGTCTATGAAATAATTTGAGATCCAGTATTAACTATCCTTAAGGATTTCCCTAACCTCACAGTCATTTACCTTCTTAATATATCAAGGTAAGAGGTAGCACTGACTTCTCTGTTGACAGAAAGAATGAACAAATTGTTAACTAGCCAAATAAGTGAGATATTTAAATACTATCACTCTCCTTTCAAGTAGAGATTTAAGAGATCAGAGCCATTGGTTACAGACACCTTATTCAAGTCAGTAATATTCCTTTGTCCTAATTTATCCAGTCATAGTAAGTGTAATAGTTTGTGTCTAGATGCCTCCCTAAAATCTCATGCAGTTCCAGGTTTGTTTTTGGGGTTATTTTTTAGGTGAGTAAATCTAGAGTTCCTGATTGATACAAGGTCCAATGCTGAGATTAAGGGTGAGTGCTACACCTGTCCTAGGGCAGGTAGCCTGAAAACAATATAAGGGACAGAAAGAGGGCTGTCTCTCCTTTCTTGTTGCTTTTTTTTGTCTTACACGAACATGAATTGTTGCCCTTCTTCCAAGTGCCAGCCTGCCTTGGAGCTAGCCGTTATGGACTAAAACCTCTACAAACTGTGAGCTAAATAAATCTTTCCTTCCTTAACTTGGAGTGTTATGTATTTTGTCTCAGTAATGAGAGAAAAGTAACTAAGAAAATAAAAGGAAAGGGAAAGTTTATAATAATACAGATGAGTAGAAGACAATTTTGGAACCTGGATATTTTGTAGGGGGAAATAAATGACATAAGAGTTGAAGGTGGCAGGGGGAAGTTTGGCCACACAGAGGTAGCCCACAGGCCTCACCAGCACCTAAACACTGAAATTAAGATACAAAAAAATGACAACAACAAACTGAAAATAACTGTTCTTGGATTAGGACTGTGTAATTATTTTTGTAATATCTAAGTGCTGACTTGGAGAAAACTATATTGTGCAGTTTATCAGACAGTCATGATAATAATTAATAGTGAATATAGGACTACTATCATTCTACAACTATTTTAATTTTCTAAAAAATATGAAAGAACAGTTCTGCCTTTGATAGACTGGGATTATACTCAGCTGCCCTGGTGACAAGGCTAGAAAAGAAAGGTCGTCTATCAGTGGTGTCACAGAACTCACCAGGTCTTTAAAGCTGGTTTATTTGAACATGTTTGCCTCCTCCCTTTTTGAAGTCATGTGCACCATTCAGTTTTGCTTTGCAGATCATTTGCTTCTGCTAACTGTTAGTTCCTGCAGATAATGACAAGTGGAAGGATTAAGTTAAATGCAAGACAATGAACGAACAAAAGGATGGCGCCAGTCAGCACACGCAATTCTCACTCGCGGCAGACATACTTCAGGGAAACCAGTTGTTGTTGATTTGCTTTCCCATCTAGACCTAGAATTCTATGACAAAGTACAAATCATCCTTCCAAGCATACTATTGATACTTGGGGAAAATATGAATAATTACACGTGAGTCCTAGACACTGAAACTTTTTCATTATTTCCAACAAGATTCCAAAGAGATTTTTCATCCCTGTAACAAATGTAAATGGGATGCAAAAGGCAGGTTACACAAGGACCTGACTATGTAGTGAATCACAAGGAACAATACTAGAAAATATACAGAGCAATATTACTAACTTAATCACAGCCTGGGCTGCAATCCTATTGCTGCCTACATTTGTTTTGAAAGAAATCCTTCAGTGGCCAGCACACAATTATAGATGATTTTTAAAGAGTTACATCCTATGGTTCCATACAATTCACAACCTAATTGGATATTGTCCACTTTGAATTTTCTAATTTTTTGTATCTCTACTTTCAAAACGCGGAAAGTGGAGCCCAAAGAGCTTGTGCTGCCCATGCAAGGACACACTTGAAGTCAAGCCTCAAGCTGAGTTTCCTTGCTTCCCATTCAATACACATTCCATGATGCCAGTAGTGTTTTTCTTATTTTTAAAATCAAACTAAATACACCCCAAACAAGAATGAACAATTCTTAAAACATGTAAAAGGACAAAGTAGTTTGGATATAACAAAATGATCGTTGCATTGTCATCAACTATTGGTATTCTGAGATGGTAAATTTCAATAATTAAACCTGAAATAAACCACTAACATTCCAAAGCTTCCATAAAAAAGAAGCTAGGATTAAGGAGAGAAGCCATAGAGCAGCAGTGCTATTGCTGAAACAACACACTGGCTATGTCTTAATGAGCTGTAAACAGTGGTCATCAGGAATACACAAAGGCTCATCCAAAAAACAAACAAAAAATGATGTATGTTTCAATCAAACAAATTCATTATAGTAAAAGATTCATTGCCACTAATCTCCCTCAAAACGCTCACCATTGCTTCAAACACACTTAGCCCATCCTTCTTTCCACGTTCTGAAGCAGTTCTGGGAGTCCTCTTTTGTGACAGTCATTATAAGGTGAGATAAAAATGTGAATGCTATTGCTCAGGGCCACCCAACAGCAAGGTACATACAAACACTGTGAGTCCTCGTCTGCCTTATTCACCAGCTCCGGCATCCTGCAATTTCTAGCCCCTCTGCAAAGTCAAAACAACTATGGAAAGTAAATATTTTATACTGATTCAGGACACTTAGGCAGCCATGATAGCACAACTAAAATCACTCCTAACAGAACACATCCAGAAAGCAAGGAGGAATAGTTTGAGGGAGATTAATAGCAATGTATCTTTTACTGTACTAATACTTTCTAATTTAAGCATTCATTATAATTTTTGATCAAACTTCATGTGTGCCTTTAATCATTTGTGTTTTCACCATTTTTTTTTGTTTTGTTTTCTTTCATCTTATACCAAACTTTACTAATTTTAGAGTACTATATACTACTTCTTGGAATTATGTAAAGTATTGTATTTAGACATGTTGATTCCACTAATTAGTCTATAAATACTTGACTTTTACCCACTGTTTTGGTGAGATAATTACTGAGGAAAGGCCAAAGCACTTATGGTCAATCATGAAGAGAAAGGGAATATGGTCCTTTAGCTGAGTAAAATGTAAAACATTATGTGGCAAAGCAGAAGCTATTAGCAGGATCAATATCTCTCCTAGTACCTTAATAAATCATTACATCAACGGCTCAACACAGGATGGAGAAAACCTCAGTCTCCTTCCATGTAAGCTTCCAAATTGGAAAACAAAATTCCATTTAAATCACAAAGACTTAATTGGTGTACAAAGGATATGACAAGCTACAAAATCTGTCTCTAAGTTCTGGATGTATAAAGAGTTTTGATTCATTAGTGAAGAAAGAAAAGTAGAAAGACAAAGAACACTGTGATTGACTCTCTGGGCTGCACATTTGTAATTTGCAACTAGTAAATATGCATGAATCTGCTGCACTGTAGCTAGGGATGACATACTGCTTCTTAGAGATAGCACAGAGCAGACAAATCAAAGCAGAGGACGGTTCATCAGGTGCAACCTACTTCCGCCCCTATTTAATAGTTCTCAATCTTTCCAAGTTTCATCCTATTTAAATTACTCTCAACTGGGTACAGTTTCATAAAATAAAAAGTTCTTTTATACTAAAAGATGTTCAATGTATAACAAAAAGCATCCTATGGGGAGCTCTCACAGTACCTGGAGATAGAAATAATAGTAACTTTTTTCTAAACCTTTAATCATTCTCATTCTTTTTGCTGCTCTTAGAAAAACAAGCAAGAAACTAAAAGAAGATACAGTTCAATTTTCTTTGCTTTTCTTGTTTCTTTCTTATGTTTGGTACAGGATCTTACTATGCAGCTCTGACTCATAGTGATCCTCCTGTTTTCAGCCTCCCCAGCACTGGGATTACAGGAGTGCATGACCATACCCAGTCTCAGTGACTGGCTCAGTGCACCCGGGGATGGGGCTGGCATGGCATGTAGGGTTGGGGATCAAACCCCAGTTTCTGTGATTGCCTAAGCCAGCGCTTTGGCTTTTAAACCGTTTTCTTTTCTAATAGTATGTAGCAAAGGACAGGGTTTTTAAAAGATTTTTAAAGCTGCTGTTTCCTTATTTCCTGAGATGACAGTGAATATAAAAACTATTTGACTTTATAAGTTTGGAATGTTTAATTAAAATATTTTTCTTATGAGTGAAAATTATATAGATCTCTTAAATTTCATAGTAAGTTAAAACAGAACTAAAAGCTTATGTTAGAAAAGTACCTTAGAAGGGTTAACAAAAAGAAAATAGGGCTCACCAATATCATGAAATATTCACTCATGACTTTTCCTTTCTTTCAACAGCTATCAGACAATAAATATTAGGTTTAGACTAGTGATAACCATTAGGATTAGGCTTTTTTTTTTTCAGAACCAGAGATTGAATTCAGGCCCTTGCACTTGCCAGCCAGGAAAGGCTTGATGATAATTACCTTAAAGGAAGTTCTCAGAAGTTTCTATGCTCAAGGAGATTGATAATCTACATGGATATATAAGGCACGCATTTCTTTAAAAGTTGAACAGCATTATAAGTTCAACTTATAATGCAAAATAACAGAATCATTTATTATTATGTGTCCCAGTACCATATTACAGTATATACTGAAGAAAAGATTTAGTAAGATTTAAAGAAATCTCTGTTGCCAGGGGTTATTGGGATAGCAGCAAAAGAAACGACTGATCAGGCTTTTAGTAGGAAGGGGAGAAAAAACACATTTTCCAATCAGGAGAGAAACTTGAACCAGAATGTGAAAGAACATGCTAAGCTGGAGAAAGCTCTTGCTGCCTGTTAGGCTGGGTCCTACCTCACCGGCCAGGAAGGACAGTGGCTGGATTTTAGGAGTCTCAAGCCAGAAACTTTTCACTTAAGATGAGAGTAAGGATGATACTTATTCCATGTCTAGGGGCTGGAACATGTGGGGAATTGAAATTGCAAAGGAAGGAATTCTCTCTTTAGGAATCCATGCTTCCCTAGTGACCAAGAGGTGCTAGAGATGGGGACTTTCTAAAACAACTCTGAGGTTATCAAAAAGTATGTTTGTCCTAAGAAGTAAATCTCCAAAGGCCCAGGAAGAAATCCACAAGTTCAGGGAAGGGACATTGGGAAGCTGGTTCTTTTAGCAGAAATTCCTCAAAGGAACAGGGATGAGAATAAGTGGCTGAGCCTTCTGTCTGCAAGGAGCAAGGACAGCAGAGATAAGATGCATGGTAGCTTAGACACTTTACTTCTAAATAGATAAAGTGTCTGCATAACTGGTTAAGGGTATCACTTAGTTCTAGGAACACCACCCTACTTCACCCATCACTGGCCAGAGTAAAATCCCAAGACATCTTAGAGTTAAATCTGCTGGGCTCCCACAGCTTAAGGAGTTGAGATAAAAGCAGCTCAATTTTCTGCATGGAAGTTAAGAAAACAGGAAGGGTAAGAAATAAGACAATCAGGAGTACAGGGAGCTGCACTCATTACTAGAACTGACAGTCATTCATACATACACCATCTCTTACCTTAAAAAGTTTAAGCAAATCTAGGTTGAGTGCCCTGCTGCAGGAAATCACAAGAAAGAGTTGGTGATACTGGAAAAAGAGCCTGTGAATAAAGTTACACCAGGAGATGCTGCTTGGAAAACAGCTCCCAGTATATTCTGGAAGCTGGGAAAACCCACATGGTGCTGAGCTGTCCAGAAGGCAGCATCTACTGCTTTGGGGAGCTTCACGGAGAAGAAAAAACTTTGCTAGGGAATCAGCTTCGAGGTGACAGCTGCCTTTTCTGCTCCCTAGTAGGCACCACTGCGGCTACGGTCAGTTTTTCAGCATAAAGCCCATCAGCTATTGTGCTGATCATGGAACCCAACTGGCTGGAAGAACTGTGCCGTCTCTAGTCTGAACTATTCCACCAGGTGCCCTTGTTCAAGCAGCAGTTAAGTTGAAAACAATTAGCTAGTGTTCTTTTCTTGAGGCCCACTGATGCTGGGCCAGCTATTGGGCTGGATGGTCTCTCAGGCTGGACTAGGACCTTTGCATAATACTCTGAAAGGTTTCCAGGATGAGTACTGGCATCAAAGATGTCTAGGAGGTCTACTTCTGACCACAGCAAACTAGTTATTTGCTCTGTCACTGTGGTAAGCTGTCATTTCCTTATTTTTGCCTCTGCAGTAGGTAAATATTTCTACAGTAAAAAGGTTGGACAACTCATTCTTTCTCCTTCCTACTCTTCCACCTAAGCAGTAAAACAAATCATTACAGCAAATTACAGATGAGAAATCAACAAAATATACAGAGATTGAAGAGAAATAGATTTTTTTTATTTAAAGAAAATTATTGTTTGTCTTTTTATGCCGCAGATTTCCTTTTACCCGTTGGCCAAAATAGTTTTTTGGGACCAAGATTTCTTCCTGATCAATCAGTAGTTCTTTCTTGTCACTTACATCCTCTTGCATGCTTTGTATCCTTAAAAGAGGTCAACAGCATGAGAAAATATTTTTTTCTCACCCTTCTGATCCTTTGGCCTTCTTTCTTGCTAATCATTTGGCATCTGCAATAAAAAAGGTGCCATAAAGAGAAGAAAAATATCTTACTAGAGGCCGTCTCAGTTCAGTACACTCCTCACTCAGCGAAATCTGGCAACCTACACACATCTGAGCTGTTGGCAAGACTGCACAAGTCATCTGTGGCGGAACAACAGCACTGGGAATAACGTTTAGTGAACTATGCAAGGGACCCAGGTCACAAAACTAGCCCCTCCACGCACAGGTGGCCCGTAGTTAGGGTATTTATAATTTTATTTTCAGTCCTCAGTGTTCTTTAATTAGAACTGTTTTTTGACCTTTGGCTTTTCATGAATTGAACTGGAATACAGTAGTCTATGGATGAGTTTTTTTTTTTTATAGGATAGAAAATTCATAGATACATAAAAACCAGTCTGCAGATCCCAGATCTCAGACATTTGATTTAGACCTCTCTGGAAATTTTAGCAATTGACTAAACTAAGTTTCAACTAGTTAGAAAAGTTTTTCATGCTTCAAAAAAATTAAGCATGAAATCTTAACTTCTCTCTCATCACAATCCTACTTTTTAGGGAAAATAATCAATAAGCAGTTTCATATACAACTTTTGCACAAATATGAATATATGTATGTGCATATATATATATATATATATATATATGTTCTGATGCACACTTAAATTCACGGAAGCGTTCATTATTTCACTCAAATGTGCTTCCATGTTCTTTTTAATAACATTATATCCTACTGCATGGGTATGCTACAGTAAGATAAGATATATTTCTGTTGGTGTACTTTTTGATTACTTCTAAATTCCTTGTTACTTAAGTTTTTAAAAAATTATTATTTCAGTACTGAAGATTGAACATAGGACCTCAGGTATTGTAGACAAGTCCTCTACCAAGAGCTATACCCACAGCCCTTTGCATTTTATACTTTAAAATTTAGAGGCTCTTGCTAAATTGCCCGAGCTGGGCTTGAAGTTGTAACCTCTCTGCCTTAGCCTCCTGAGTAGCTGGGACTATAGGACTGCATATTAGTATATATATATATATATATATATATATATATATATATAATCTCGAGAGAGAGAGAGAGAGAGCATACCATTAATACATATGTTGATATGTATTACATATAGATGCACATTCTTCCCAATAGTTATTCATTAGTAAATAATAGCTTCAATTGTTTTAATTATCTTTTCAATTGGCAATTTTAAATGAAAACTGGAAAATATTATCATATTAATGAGGCCATGCTTGCTGGCCACTGTACTTCCCTTTGAACTGTCCATTTATATTCTTTGCCTATTTCCTTCTCCTAGGTTGTTACTTTTTTTTTTTTTCTTATTTGTATGTTTTAGGGCAGGCTCCACAGGGTATTCAGGCAGGGTCTCACTACTAGATGGTTTTTTTTTGTTTGTTTGTTTTTGTTTTCTATTTGGAGGAACCAGGGATTGAACTCAGGCCCTTGCGCTTGCCAGGCATGCACTTATTCTACTGAGCTACCTCCCCGGCCCTACAGATCAGACTCAGAGTGATCCACCTGTTTACAACCTCCAAAGAGCAGGGATTACAGGCGCGTGCCACCATGCCCAGTCTCAATTGCTGTCTTAGCATGCCCCAGGGGCGGGGCCAGCAAGGCAGGCCTGGGGACCCCTGGCCCATGTGCCTGCTTGCAGGCACTAGATAGATAGATAAATAGATAGATAGATAGATAGATAGATAATAAACTTTATTTGTCTGCTTTGCAGGTACTTTAATCTGCTGAGCTATTTGGCCGGCCCTGGGCTGTTACTTTTTGTTGACTGTTATATAAGAGCCTCTTGTTTAGCAAGAAAATCAGCCCATGATCTCTCATATACATGGCAAATACATTTTGAATTTTGCATTTGTCCACGACCTTTGGTTTGTTCAGGAGGCAGGAAGTCTTCTAAAAGAGAAGGCATCTCCATTTAGCTGTAACCGTAAAGCACAATGCATACTGCCAACTGTGATGGTTCTGTTGAGGTATTCCACTTGTCTTAGGTGACAAGGTCACCTTGACTAATTAATAAAAACTAAAGCTTCACATAGTTACAGATGCCCTTCAAAAAGTGGTCCCTCGCCCCTGGCAGCCTACCCTTAATCTCAGGAGGGAATCAGAGCCCAAATGCTAGCTTCTTATATCTGAAAGTCACTCAAAATCAATAAATAAAATATTACTTTTTATTTGTTCCCATGTCCCTGCCAATAATTCCAGGAAGAGTAGGAGACAGAACAAAGTGTAAAACCAAATAGTAGGTCTAGAGAATTATTTTATTGATAAAAGAATTCAGCAAATTCCTAGGATTCCTTTTGTATCTTCACTGAGATTACCCCAGAAAAGCTACATGCTAGGATCTTCCACATTGGCCCTTATTGTCATCACTAACTAGGGTATGCTCTGCACAAGGCACTGACTATGCTTGTCACTGGTATGCAAAGAATTCCAAAGCACCAACCCTGCCAACAAAAAGGTTGCCTTTGCTGAGATAGATGGCACAGGGTGGGACAGTGCCTGCTCTGCAGTGAGCTCGCAGGGTGCAAATCCTGACTCCTCGCTGGGTAACTACATTACTCAGAGCCCGGTAACTTCTTGTGGCCCCAAATTCCTTATCCTTAAGATGCAGACAGGCATAGTAATGGAGTCAACATTACACAGTGTGGAGAAGACCAATAGACCTTACACAGATGAGTAAGTAATACCAGCCACAGAGAAAGAACTCCAAAGAAGCAATAAAGAAATGAGGTGAAGAGCAGACAAGAGTTGAGTGAAGGCCTAAAAATAAGCAGAATAGTGTTGTGACTGTAATATGCCTTCTAAAGGTAGGGAGTAGCCTTGATAAATCAGAGACTAGGAGTATGCTGCTGTGAGTGCATGTGGGGAGTAGGGAATTACTTCAAAAATGTAAACTGCCAAGGGATTAACTTTACAAATAATCTCTCAAACTTTGTTTATTCAAATAAGAAAATGCTTGCTTCTTCTTTGTTCTCAATTAGTCAACTGTTATAAAAGAAGTAGTACTAATCCTTAAGAAAGTTATGTTCTGAAAGTTTATCTCCCAGGCAAATATTTGAAAAGAGAAACACCTGTGTCACAGCAATGCTGCTTTACAGGACAGACAACTCTCCAGACTTATCCCTGGTGCTCCTGCAAATGCCATGAAGACAGCATCATGACACCATTAAAAATGGAATTCTTTCATTCAGTGCACACGTGATGAATACCTACCACCTTCGTGTTGCCTTCCAAAAGGAGGAGACATGGGAGCAAAAAGCAGAAGGTCTCTGATCTCATGAGGCTTTTACTGTGGTGCAGGGATAGGCAGCGATGGGTATAGCATGAAACTAAACAGCTGAATGAGATTGCTTCTGACAGGGAAAAGTACTGGGATGAAAATGAAAAGTGTGCTGTGGTGGGAAGAATTCTACTACAGGGAAGTGACACCTGGCCTGATGGCTGAATGAGGAGGTGGAGGCAAGGAGAAGAAAGTTCCTGACTGAGGAAACTGCAAAAGCCAGAGGCTGAAGTTGAAAGAGTCTCCTAGAGGCTGGAACAGGGTAAGAGAGAGTACAGGAGAAACCTGTTCTAAGGAGAAAGCCTCTATGGCTAATTTGAACTTTGGCCACACACACACACACACACACACACAGACACACACACACATCTTGTGGGCTGCTGCAGGTTTAGCAGCTCCTCAATTCCTAAGATGCATGAGCTGGACCTCAGAAACTCCCATAACTAGTGGTTCTGCCTTATGGATTCATGAGGAACCTTGGAATCCTATGCATTAAGTGGAAAGAAAATGAAAAGGCTGGGTGAGGAAAAAGCCATGAGGGAGTGGTAGCTCCAGTACCCACCAAGATATGCATTTTGGGGGCTGGGACTGGAAGACCTCTATTTACTGTTAACAAATTTCAGTAAAACAGGTTTAGTTAAGGAAGAGATTCTGTCTTTTGTTTCCTTGTCTGTGAGCTCTCAAATTAGGACTGGAGGAAATCACTTGGAGATAGCAGAAAACCAAGGGATATGTGCAAAACAAGACCAGGGAGCATGTTCAGTTGCTGGTATACTTGTATCTTTTTGAAATTTATGTTAAAAACAGTATAAAACACAAAAACAGGCCATCCTACTAAGTGTTGCTTAAGATTACCCTGAAAATAGCTAACACATTGATGTACAGAAAATGATTCTCACCTATGACAATAATTTCTATTTTATTTCTTAGCTTTGTTTTTAGATGCTTGATCTTAAGAACTACCACACATATTACAATAGCAAAATAACTTGTAGTTGATAATAATTATGACTAGGAAATTTAAGAGATGCCCATTTTCTTAAGCCAGGTTTTAACTAAAAGTTTTGCTATTAAAATATACTCTTATATAATGCTGAATGTGAATGGCCTATGAATGTCATTGTTTACATTCATTTCACATTTTTTATTAGCATAAATGAAAGATGCTAGTTGTATGACACTAGGTTTTTTAAATTTTTTAAAGTAATAAGATCAACTTTCTCTATAATGTCATATTACTTTCTTGTAAAGAATGATTATGTCACACTTATAAGGTGTAAAAAAAAATCAATGAACTTGGCCACAAATATTTGTAAAATTTTACACATAATCACTTTGTTACAAATCATCCATGCATAGGCCAGTGAATTTTCTGCTCATATATAAATTCTCTTTTACTAGTCCTTTTCAGGAATAAGATCACCTATGTTGAATAAATGTATTTTATTTTTTGTTTTAAGAAATATGCATAATTTTATTCCCAATGTTAACAACATGTCTATCTGTGTTAGAATATGATTTAAAAATACTTCTATAGCAGTACAAGAGAAACATTGAAAAAAAGAAAAAGAGGTGCATTAGGGGCTTAGTAGAATAACCGTTTGCCTGGCAAGCTTAAGGGACTGAGTTCAATCCCTGGTTCCGGAAAAAAAAAAAAGAGAGAGAGAGAGAGAAACATTGATTTGGGAATAAAACAGTATTTTTGAGGGAAAAAAAACTAAAGATAGAATCTCTCTGTATTATCTGAACAAGCGTCACCTCATAGCAGAATATATGATGTTGTCTCACTCTCAGAGGAGAAGATCTACACTATCAGTAGATGATGAACCCCCTTCAAAGGCCTACGTGCTAATGGCTTGGTCCCCAGGATTGCACCACTGGGAAGTGGTGGAACACTGATGAAGTGGAACCTGCTAGGAGCCCTTATGGCCCCTGGGAGCATGGGAGATTGTGGGATCCTGGCCTCTTCTCTCTCTTTTTCCTCACTTGCTCAAAAGCAATCAATTGTAATCTGCCCACACTTCCGCCATGATGTGCTGCCTTGCTGTATACACCAAGCAATGGGAAAAACCATCACCTGCCTGAAGCCTCCAGAAGTGTGAGTCAAAATTAACTTTTATCTTTTTTTTTTTGGTTGAACAGGGAATTGAACTCAGACCCTTGTACTTGCCAGGCAAATGTTTATTCTACTGAGCCATCTCCCCAGCCCCTAACTTTTGTCTTTTTAAACTCTGTTTTATTATAGTTGACTAGCACTATCTAGATCTTTAACAAGTAAAACAATTTACTGAATTATACATATATTCTAAATAAGATGAGTCTAAATGTCCAGTGTTAAAGTGCTTTGCAAATTATAAACAACTGTAAAATGTAAGGGTATATCATTATTATTTTTGGAGTTGGTTTATTATGGCAAGTCATATATAGCTAAACCACTGTCTACTATTTTTTCAGTGACCATGTCCAGATCATCTAAAATAAGAATAAGCAGAACAATCTGCCCTTCCAGAAGTAGAGGCAGCCAACGGAAAATGGTATTCCATCCAGGAAATCAATTTGTTTATTCATAATTTGAACAAAATGCCTCCATGCCAATTCCTGACTATTCTCTCCAAGAACTTTATAAAACTCACTAAAACAGATGAAGGGAAAAAAAAATTCAACTAAAATCTGATAGCACAATGAGTGGGTTGGAAGCTTGGAACTAAAACCATATAACCAAATCTTAGCAGAAAAGTAAAAGAATATATACACTGAACAGTTAGAAAAATAACATATTTTAATGTTATTATAAGTATAATGTTAGCATAGAGATTTTCCGCATCAACATTCATTTTTAATATTTTACCTCTCTTATTGCTTTTTAAATAAAGTGACATCTATTTTGAGTTCATCATTTTCCCTTTTATTTAGTCCTCTATTGTAGTTTTAAATATTGAATATATTTTTAAATGAACAAAATGACATCCAATAAATAAACTGCTTGCCGAAAGGAACTTTGTTAACATATTTAACTACTTGGAATGATGATTAACATAAATCTGAAAGATCAGTTTACTACTGTCTAGATGGGGCCAAACAATTAGTTAATTAATCTTACAAAAACTAGGAGAATGAGAATCATAAATGTCCATAATTTCAAGCAAAGGACCTGTAGTGTGGAGAGAAGTCCTTGCAGAGGCAGGTTCTGGTGCACTCATACTGCCCTTCTCTGCTCGCTCCCCACAGACCACAAGGAAGAGAAACAGAATTTGTAAGGTAGACTTGTAAATCATAATAACTTCAGTCAGGTATGATTATGCAACTTCAAGCATTTTTGCATTTAACAAACTAGAAACTCAGAGTATGGTATTTATTGAATTGCACACATGCCTTTTCTAGGTTTCTTGCTTTCAATAAACTTTATGGAAAGATATTTCAATTTGTGAATTCTAGCTAGACGGCTCTCTAATGAGACTACAGCACTGTTTGGGTTTTAAAGCTTTCTGACATTTAAAGGTGTTTACTTTGGGTCTCTAAAGACCACAGAAAGTAACCCCCGCTATAAAAATGCTGATCTATTGTACTTTCAAAACATAATATGAAAAATTACTAGGTGATGAATCTTTGTGATAAAATAACATTCTTTTTTCAATTTTTTGACAAGTGGTGGTATTATTTATAAACTTGAGTTACACAGGATAATATATAACTACAGCAAAATATTTTGATAAAATATGTCAGTAAAGGCTTTGCCTCCAAACACTAATCCGGGAATCATCTTCCCTTTCCCTGGGATGCTGAATACTTCAAGAGCAGCAGGCAGGTGGGTACTGCATTGTCCATGGAGGATGCCATATGTTAAGATCATGCAACTTCTGATTTACAATTCTAGCTGTCCCAAAGAACTACTTTCAGCAACCATATCAGGGTGCCCTCAGAAGAAAGTTAGAGGCTCTTCTGGCTATAGCCAGTTAACCAAAACACTATCAATCTGATGACTTCCTCCTAGAAATATTGTGTTTGATTAGTCTACTCCATTTGAGCTTGCGGGGGTCAAGCTTGATCCCAAGTTGCGAGGAAAGAACACCACAAAAAGAAAAAAACCTTAGCTTCTAAAACAATGCATCCCCAGCATAGCCACTATTTCTAAAGTAACTCATACATCTAGAATAAGTCTTAAACTGGAACTCAATATTTTTCTCTAGTTCCTATACTAATTTGTTAATGTTTGTCCATTAGTATAATTATTATTTGAATCCTCACAATCAATTGGGTATTTGAACTTCATTCTACTGATGACAGACAGAAGAAGGGAAACAGATTTCATGTCAAAAGCCAATTGCTATCTATTATGATAACAATTATCAGACTCCCTAGAAGTCTGATTTGAAAATCCTGGTCCTGACCATGGTGGAAAAATACAAGCTACTGATTTCATGATACCTGCTAGCAACAGGTGTAGGTCTGTAAAATCGCCAGAGCTTACTGTGAGATTAGGTAATCAATAAATAGTTGTTTTAATAAATCATTCAACAAATAGTTTTATTTAATATGGTTGAGGTTTCTTTGACTGAGACCGTTAAAAAGCAAGGTAACTGGGCATAGTGGGGCATGTGACAATTCTAGCACTCTGGGACACTAAGACACAAGTAAAACCCCAACCCAGAACCTTGCTGAGACCCTATCTCAAAATAAAACATAAAACTGGGCTGGGAAATACAGCTCAGTGTAAAAGGCTCTGAGTTCAATCGTCAATACCACCATCACCACAGAACAGAAAAAAGAACTAAAGAGCTTTATGTCCTTAAACATGAATTCATTCCTTCTTTTACTCATCCTCTCTCTTACCTTTCACGTGAAATACTTCCACAGCCCCTTAAAAGGGTTTCCTTTCTACTATCCTCCCTCTTCACATCACCTTGCTGTCGAAATAGCCTTGTCAAAACACTGGTTGGTCATGTGTATCCTTTCTCTGATTCATTCTTTGTTCTCTTTTTAAGAAGGTCACAGAATTATGTAAAACTTCCTTGGGGAAAACAGTCATACAGATGGATGCACTAGTGCATAGTGGATGACAAGGATGTGCTCCTCTCCCTGCCTGCATTACTGCATGGAGTCAGACAAGCAAACAATGCCTCCTACTTTACTAAAATCTTTTACTTGAAGTATAAAGAGCAAACTCCTTAAAATTAAAAACAAACTAGGCCCACCCAAAAATGTCCCTGTGCCTCTACATTCGCCCCCTGCTGTACTGCTTAGGTTCATGGCACCAATTCTCTCCCTCCATGAATGACTCACTCATGAGAGCCTGGCCGTACCACATTGGCTCTGTAGTTCTCAGTATATTCACATAGCATTCATGTTTTTCTGTCTACTTGACAAACTCCAACTTGGCTATGAAACCTCAGTTCATAAATTTCCCTGCCCCCAAACTCAGAGTCAGTTAGTCATTTCTTCTCTGGGTGAGCTCTATATCTTTCCCATAAATATTTCTGTAGTTGTACCAATCATATTCTCTGTTAGTTTAAATATTTATGAAATGGTGGTGTCATTATCTGTCTTCTTAGCATTCAGTCCAATCTGTACATACCAAATAAAGGAAAGATACCTTTGGGGTTTTCAATTTGGGGAGAGGTGGGAAAAGTGATGACATGAACCAAGAAAATAAATGAAAAATAGGAGCAGATTGCATTTTTTATATACAATTTGTTTTGTTTGGAGATGTTCATATCACAAAGTCTCAGGGTGATTTGCCATGGAAGAAATCAGAAATGGGTACATCTCAGCCTAGAGTTGGGCAAAGGGGTTAGGATTGATAATATATACTACAGAGACATTAGTACACAGGCAGAAGTAGAAGCCATCGATAGCAGAGCAGAGAAAGACAGACAAGCAAAAGGGGCAATAAAAGAACCCTAAATGTACCTGAAATGTGGTCCACAATTTAAGGACCAATTAAGAATTATAAAGAGAGAGAAAGGCTTGAATACTTAAAATGAGAGATGTCAATAATTTTAGAGATGACAGATTTTTATAATCGAGTGGAAAAGATGTACAGGAAACAGCAAGACCCCACTGGGAACAAGTTTTGTGCAGCCAATCAGAGCCAGTGAGTGCCCTGCATGTCGAATCATACTGAGGCTGTGGCTGAGCAGGAAGGCCTCAGTGGCTACTAGTTGGGAAATGGCAGGAAACACAAAAAGAAACATGCAGTAAGATGAATTCACAAATGAGCAAGGCAAAACAGCTCTACTATTCCCACAGCACTATTAGATACATTTTATATTTTGGCCAAGATGTCCTTAGGGAAGTGGCTCCACAATCTCCACTGGTGACGATGGCTATTGCCCTATTCCTCATGTTGCCATAAATGCGAGGGGAAACCATCTTCACAAGAGAATGCAGTCTCTGCCTTCTCATTCACTTCTCCTTGGAAAGGAACAATTCATGTGATTTATTAGTTTCAGAGAAACAGTTGAGCTTGTCTAACTTATCACCTTATTCCCTTAAATACCTAAGAAGCACGGATCGATCTCCTACTCTATTACATCTTGAGCAGGGTGCCAAGACAGGAAGGACTTGGGCTATGCAGTTTTGCCTATGACCAAAGGGTCAGTTTTCATGAGAGGGGGATATACTAAATACCTCATGTGTACAAAGATGTGGATTACTTTCTCCAATCTAACCATATTGCTAGTAAAGCTCATCACATTACATGAGACCCATATTTGCTTTTCAACTAGATCTGAGCTCAAGAGAACATCTGTGCTTAATTATTATATCATAAAACCATAAAACTATTTTTTGAGGAGACAGTTTTAGGAGATAAAAGAAATATAAGACCTTCAGCTCCTCATTTGAGAAACAAAGTAGTTGAAATAGATAATGTTTAAAGTCCCTCCCAGCAGCCTCTCAGCATTTGTTTGCTTGTGTACATGTGCATATCAGACAAGCAGAAGGCAAGAAAGTAGACACATCCCAGAATCAAAAGGCAGAGAGGGTGCAGAGCAGGAGCCGTTGGCTAACAAACCAGTAAGCAGAAAGCTCTCCTAGGATAAAGAGAAATTACGAGATCAAAGGATTGTCAAAAGTATTTTCTCATGGAAAAATGAAGACATAAAATACACATAGAAATAGACAAAATAGTCAGGTTCAAAAAACTTCATTCCCTTTGCACCAGCTTTTCTATACTTATACAAGTCCCTTTCCATAGTGCGTTATAAGATTTTATACCATTACACAGAAATTTTTCCATAGGAAAAAAGAATAATGACAACATTCTTAAAAGCAAATGCTAAAAATTATCTGGCTCTAAAGAGATTTTTTTTAACCAAACTAAGGATTGTAGAATATTATTTTCTTCTTTTAGCCCCTTGGGAACACAGAAGATGTTTTCAAATCTAGCATTTCATACGCAAAGGGATTTAGGTGAAGGGGTTTAGAGCTCTGGGAGCACAAAAGCCATGATGATTCAGGGTAGTCATTGCTCTGGTGGCTCAAAGACCAATTGATTTCACTGGATTCATCAGTGACTACATCTGGGGCCAGAGTAGAAAAAGCAGTTTTTTTTCTTGCTGTTGTAAACAGAAATTTCCCTCAGCCTTCTCCCAAATTCTTTCACAGGAAATCTCTGCTCACCTGCCTTTGGAGACGCACATGGTCTCCTAGCAGTGCTCTAGGGGGAGAAGTAAGGTGTGCTCTGCGCACTGCTTCAGTTGCTATGCGCTCCGTTGTGGCAACCATGATTCCCAAGGGTATAGCTGATCCACCACAGCTTTCAGCTCTGATCCCCCAGGAATCTCTCTCTGCTGTTAGAGGGATAATTATCTGGTTATCCCTCAGGCCAGTTCTTGCAGTTTTCACATAAAAGACATGAAATTTAAATCATCCCTTCACAGATATCATTGAGTCACTGTGTTACCCCTGGGACAGATATAAATTATGCATTCTTTGATTCTCTTTAAATTTTTAGAGGTACATGGGGACAAAGAAGGATCTCATTAGTACTAAAAATATGAAGCATTCCAGAAATAAATAATAACTTGTGTGATATTAACTGCTATAATTGCTACAAAGGCTTCTGCTTAGACAAGGAAATCACATAAAGCATAGAAAGATAATAACAGGCCTGCATGTTAATGACTACCAGTGACAAGGACTTGCTTCATGCTGTCCATTTTTCTTATTTCAGTGACTTCCTTTATCACAGGACTAATGGTGCTCTATGAATTAGCAACTTTCTGAGTGTCTATAACCAAGAAAGTACTCAAAAGTATCTATCATAGTGTGTCCCTAGTGTAAGAAATAAAATCCAAATGGTACAATAGATATCGCAAAAGGGAAAGAAACTGCAAAGGAAAGGAACAACTGGGATGAGGAAAAGGAGAAAAGAAAGAAGGGAAAAATATATATGCATATGAAAGTATAGCTGGGATAACTGTACTGCTGATTTCTATTTATTTATTGAAAGGAACAGTTAATGCTTACATTCTTTTTAAATTTCTTGACCAATTTTATGGTAATAGGAACAACTAATTTGAATATAACAATATGCAATATAACAACTACTGTTGAATTCCTATGTTCTTGTTTAGTGAAATTCTATATTGTTTCTGGGGTTTTTTAATTATCTTTTATTTACCTAAAGAAGAGTGTGCCTGTTGCCTCTTCACCAGCTTTGAAATCACCTTGTGTAGACCACATAAAGGTTGCATTTGAAGTTGATATAATTTGAATCTGGAACCAAAGGCTGTGTGTTAAGGTTTAGTCTCCAGCTCATAGTCCTATTG
>NDGM011100195.1:0-18605 GCA_002564305.1 Octomys mimax | reverse complement strand
CACACACACACACACACACACACATAAATAAATAAATAAAATAAAAGAGATAAAGAAGATTCACATACTTCTCAGGGGGAAATTGCAAAACAAAGAGACAACAATTTAAATTTACATATAAATCCAAGAAGCGCTCCACAATATAAGACAAATTTTAACAGACATGAATCAAATGAGCTGTGACATAATTTTATTGGGAGACTTTAATAACCCATTCACACAAAGAGATAGATAAATGACTCAAAAAGTCAAAAGATATAACAGAACTAAATCAAACTTGTTATGAAATGGACATAATACACCTTTATAGATATTCCACACAACATAAGAACAAACATTCTTCTTAGCCGCACATGGGATGTTTTCCAAAATAGATCATATGCTAGCACATAGAACATGCTTAAGTAAATGCAAAGGAATTGAAATAATCCTATGCATATAATGTGACCACAATGCAATAAAACTGGAAATTATTGACAAAGAAACAGCAAAAACTCCGTAAACAAATGGAAAATAAATTATACCCTCCTGAATAATCATTGGGTCGCACATAAAATTAAAGAAGAAATTGAACAATATTTACAATCAAATGAAAATGCATATGTAAATTATGGGAACACGTGGGATGTAAGGAAAGCTGTCTTAAGAGGAAAACTATAGCAGCAAATTCTCACAGCAGAAAACCAGAACTAGCCCAAACAAACAATATTATGCTCACCTCAAAATCATAGGAAAAAATAAAAGATCTAGTCAAACCAAAAGCCCAAGAAAGATAGGAAATTATAAAGATCAGATAGAAATAAATGCAATGAAGATGAAAAAACTAATATCAAGAATTAATGAATAAAAGAATTGGTTTTTTGAAGGAATAAATAAAATTGATAAACCATGAGTCAACCTTATCAAAAATAGTAAAGGAAAAACTCAAATTCATGGAGTAAGAAATGAAAAGGTCAAAATCACTACAGATCTTATAAAAATTCTGAAGATCATCAATTCTTATGTTAAAAATCTTTACCCATTGGAAGGAAAACACAAAAGACACGAACAGACTCCTAAATACATAAGAATTAACAAAGCTGAATCAAGAAAATAAAAATTCTGAATAATCCATTATCAGCCAATGAAATTGAAAATGTAACCAAAAACTTCTCAACAAAGAAAAGCCCATGTCCTGATGGATTCACATCTGAATTCTAAAACAAATTTGGAGAGGATTTAATGCCAACTCTTCTCAAATTCTTCAATAAAATTAAAGGGAAGCAATTTTCCCAAACTCATTCCTCGAGGCAAGTATTACTCTGATACCAAAACTAGAGGAAGACCCAACAACAACAACAACAAATAACTATAGGCCAATCTCCTTAGATGCAAAAATCCTCAATAAAATACTAGAAAACATAACATAGCAAAACATCAAAAAGATTATACAATCTTCTTGTATAATGGGGAGTGCAGGGATAGTTCAATGTACACAAATCCATAAATGTAATATGTCACATCAACAGAACCAAAGACAAAAATCACATAATCATCTCAATAGATGCAGAAAAAGCTTTTTCGAAAGTCCAACACTCATTCATGATATAAAATATACAGAGAATCAGAACAGATGGTCTTTATATGAAACTGATAAAAGTCATCTATGACAAAACAACAGCCAAACTCATACTATACGGACAAAAATTAAAGGTCTTCACCTTAAAATCAGGAACAAAACAAAGATGCCCATTTGCCACCACTCCTATTCAATATACTTATGGAAACATTAGCCAGAGCAAGAAAGAGAAAGAAAAGGAATAATGATTGGAAAGGAAGAAGTGAAATTATCATTATTTGTAGATGACATGATAATGTACACAGAAAAACCCAAAAACTCTACTAAGAAACTTATAGATTTGATAACTAAATTCAGTAGCATAGCAGAATACAAAGTCAACAAAATAAAAATCAAAAGCATTTTTTACGCAATGAGTACACCAAGAGAGAAATGATGGAAATTATGTCTTTCTCAATAAAACCTAAAAAATGAAATACTTAAGCCTATCTCACAAAAGAATCAAAAGATTTATACAGTGCAAATTATAATTCTCTGAGAAAAGAGGATTTGAGAAAATGGAAAGATATTCATTGCTCCTGGGTAAGAAGAATCAAGATAGTGAGAATGACCATACTCTCAAAATTGTTGTACATATTTAATGCAATCCCAATTAAAATACCATTAGTATACTTCATCAATCTTACAAATCATCCGTAAAATTCATCTGGAACCAGAAGTGACCTAGAATAGCAAAATCAGTACTGGGCAACAAACACAGGAGACATCATAATCCCTGACTTGAAATTATACTACAAAGCTACTATGATAAAATCAGCCTGATAATGACAAAACAACAACAACAAAAAAGACCTGAGGATCAGTGGAACAGGTTAGAAATAATAGACACAACTACAAACATACTCAGCCACCTTATCTTTGACAAAGGGTCCAAACATTTTTACTGGAAAAGAAATAGCCCCTTTAATAAATGGTTCTAGAAAAACTGGCTTGCAATGCCAAAGGCTAAAAACAGACCCATGTCTATTACCATGCACAAAACTACAGTCAAAATGGATCAAAGATTCAAATATTAAAACTGAAACACTAAGTCTTCTGAAGAAGAAAGTTAGTAGTAATCTTAAGGACATAGCGGTACATAGGGAGTTCATGAACAAAATTCAAACCGCAGAGGAATTACTTTAAAGAATCAACAATTAGGATCTCATCTTTTGGAAAAGTCTCTGCATGTCAAGGCAATCAACAGAGTAAAAGAAAACCCCAAAACTTGGGGAAAAAATTATAGCAGACTGTCCTTCAAAGAATGGACTCCTACAACATACAAAGAGTTGAAAAATTCAGGCCTCCAAACTTCAAAGAGACTCAATCCAAAAATGGTCATCTAGATGATTATACACTTCACAAATGAAAAGATACAAATGGAAAATAAATATATAAAAAATAATGTTCAAAATCATTAGTCATTCAAGAGATGTAAATTAAAACAATGCTGAGATACCATCTTTCACCAAGAATAATGGCTATCATCAGGAAGTCAACCAATAACAAATGCTGGAGTGGCTGTGGGAAAAAAGGAACTCTTCTCTACTGTTGGTGGGATTGCAAGCTGGTACAATTATTATGAAAATCAGTATGGAGATTCCTCAAAAAGCTAGGAATGAAGGTCCCATTCAAGCCAGCTATCTCCCTCCTGGATATTTTTCCCAAAGAAGTGAAATCAACATGCCATAGTAACATATGTGTATCCATGTTTATAGCAGCACAATTTATCATAGCTGAATCTCGGAAATAACCAAAATACCCATCAACTGAGGAAAAGAAGATGTGCTATTTTTACACAATGGAGTATTACTCAGGTATTCATAAATGATAAAACCAAGACTTTTGTAGATAAATGGATGCAACTAGAGACTGTACTGCTAATTGAAATAAATAGACCTGCATCTGTAAATATTGTATTGTCTCCTTAGTTCAAAAGCCTGAATGAATAAATAAAATCTGAAAGGTACAATACATGGTGTGAAAAGGAAAAAATTTTTTCAATGGGAAGGAAAAACTGAGATGAAAAAAGGACAAAAGAAAGAAGAAAGATATATTTATCTAGGTATATATGCAGGATAATTTGAATTGTAGCACTGATGCCTGCTCATCTTTTTTTTTTTTTTTCATGTATTTAAGACAGGGTCAACAGGGTCTACAAATTCTCATTATGTAGATGGGACTCCGAGTGACTCTCCTGTTTTCAGCCTCCCAAGTGCTGGGATTACAGGCGTGTGCCACCACACCCAGTCTCAATCACTGTCTCAGCATGCTGCAGGGGTGAGGCCAGCATGGCAGACCAGGATTCGAACCCCAGCTGCTGCACTCTGTCTAAGCAGGCTTTAGTCCACTGCACTATCTGGCCAGACCTCTGCTGGTCTTTTCAAAGGATCAGTTAATGCCTAGGTTTATTTCTTTTTAAGTTTCTTATAACTTTTTGTTGTTCTTTTGTTTTGTATTTTTTTTCATCCAATTTTGCACTTTTATATCTGGTAACCTAAACAACTAATTTGAAGATAACGTCATGCAACATAACAACCATTTTTGAATTCTTATTACTTAGTTTAGTGAAAGTTTGTATCATTTCTTAGGCTTTTCTCTTTTTTTTTACTATTTTGTACTCTTTAAAAAAAAAGAATGGACTTTTACCTTCTCGTTACAATGATACACATGGATAATAAGGGTAAAATAACTTGCAGCTGTATAGATCATTGTTTTATTTTGTTTATATTTTATTTCACTGAAGATCGTAATTCATATTGACAGATAGCAGTTCTAGATTTACAAAAATTTTTAACATTTCATTTTTAAAAATTTATTTATTTGGTACATCATCTCAATACACAGCTCAGATTTATAGTGAAACTCCTGTCCTAGCCTCCCCAGTGCTAGAATTACGGTTATGTGCCACCATGCCCAGATTTAGTGGCCTGCACAACATGTGGTAATGGGAATGGAACCCGGGTCCTTACACTTTCCAGGCAGATGCATGGTGTCTACTGAGCTATATCTCTGACCCCCACCTATCATTTTTAATTAAGGCTTTCCTTTATTTTCCTGTCTCATAGTATCATATTTGTGTCATGATACCTTTCTTGGTTAAGGTTTTTCTTAAGAAATCTGAGAATAAAATATATTAAATTGTGGGTAAAAGCTCAGTAGAAATCAGAAGAACAGTGGTTATGGTTTCCTGTCTGTTTTCAGGAGAAATATGAGAGTAGAAAAATATGAATTCTGTAATTTCACCTGCATTATCTACTAATTGATTTCAACTGGTGGCTCTAAGATAGTATTCATTTTGTAGCAAATGCAATGAATTAAAAATTTATTAATTACATACAATTAAAATATGGATTCTCAGCATGTAACACAGGTTCTAATACATTTTTATGCCAAATACAGACTACTGATAACAATGCTTAAATGATATCTTGAATATATAAACTTCTAACTTTGAATTTTGTACCTAAAAAAATAGCTTCAATGGGAAGAAATAGACAAAAAATATCTTTCAGTTATTTAACAAAAATATTTTAGCCACATTCATATGTACTTAAAAGTATAAATGTTTTAAGTGTAAATCAAGTTCATTATATAGTTCTTTAGATCTAGTACATAAAAACTGTGGCTAAAATATCATAAAATCGACACCCTTTGAGTTTCCGCTGTAGTGCCTCAAGTACTGAGTGAGAGCTGCAAGGAAAAAAATAGAAGGAAGTTTAATAAGCAGCATATGTCCTTTTAGATATGCTGTATACATGCTTTTAGATCACTGTTCATACATTTTTAGTACTTCTATTCTGGATGAAATGCATTAAGACAGTAATAAAATAGTTTAGGAATCATTTTTCTATAGGAAAGGAAGAAAGAGAATGAGAAAATGATTTTTAAAAGGGATAAAATGGAAACAAGGCTTTGTAAATAGAGGGGAGAAGAACAGCTGAAGGGAGAAGAGGGCATTCGGCAAAGAAAAGAGGAATCCAAATATATTCTGTATGGGTACAAATTCCCTATGTCAAATGTGATCACCACGTATATCTAAAATGAACCACTAAATTTAATTTTAAAAATACAAATGCGTGGCTGGGTGCAGTGGCACATACATATCAAATCCCAGTACTTGGGAAATGGGGCAAGAAAACTGATGTTAGAGGCTAGCTGGTGCTATAGTGAGCTCAAAGCTTCCCTGAACTTCATAGAAAGACACAGTCTCACAGAAAAAAGAAAAATGGGTTGATGGTAGTGTCATTGTTTCATCCCCATGTATGCATATACTTTCAAAATGGTTTCAAAGGAATTCACTTTTCAGGAGAGATTACGCATTATTCCAAAACAAAAGTTATCTTTATAATATCTACCACACGAAAACAAAGCATTAAAATTATGGAGTCTAATGCATCTTTTTTTTTTTGTATTCTTAACACTTCTTTAGGACTTTGTGGAGTTTTTGTGATTCTATATGTGTTTTGGGATTTTTTTTTAGGTCAGTTGGGAAAGTTCTTGCTATTTTGATACGAAAAAAAGAGAGGGAGATGGATTGATTTTTGTTTATTCTTTTACAGGAGCTTGGGCTTATCTTGTTTTCCTCTGTTTGGCTTTGTTTTTGAGATAGTATATTGCTGCATAGTTCAGGCTGGCCTTGAACTGACATGTAGCCCACACTGGCCTTAAACTCATGACAACCCATCTGTCTCAGTCTTCCAAGTTCTGGGGTTCTAGGCACTGCTACCATGGTGGGGTCTTTTGCTGGATTTTTCTTAAAATTTATGTGTTAAACTTCAAGCAAGGCATGACATTTCATGTGTCCCTATAAGCAGGACCATCTATAGCAATAACTATATCACCATATTATTAGATTAACAAAAGAGCATAAATTTGAAAAGGTATGTTAAATCCACAATATTAGAGTATTTTACATACTACTTTTACTTATATTATCTGCAATAATGTCAAAATATAGAATATAAATAAAAATAGACAAATCTGTTTATTATCTCTTAGGTACTAGATGTATTTAATGTCATTCTACCACGATCCCACGTGGTATATGTCATCATCTCTTCCCCCCTTCTTTTTGTACTTTTTAGGGAAGAGTCTACAAGGTGTTCGGGGTATCACTATTAGATCAGACTCCTAGTGATCCGCCTGCTTACAGTCTTCCAAGAGCTGTAATTACAGGCATACACCACCACACCCAGTCTCAATTGCCATCTCAGTTTGCTCCAGGGGCAGGGTTTGCATGGCAGGTCCAGGAATCAAACCCCAGCCCCTGCGTCTGCATGCAGGTGCTTTAATCCGCTGTATATTTTGAAGATGTGAGTTTTAAAACATGCTGATCTTCCATGTTCACTGTTCCATGATGGAATAGCAAGTCATGGAATTAACCGAAATGTTCATCAAGGGCTGGGCTGTGTAAGTACATTGCTATTTGTTTTCAATAATGGAAGCAATATTGTTATATGAGACAAAACTAGTGTAATTGGAGAATATTATTCTAAGAGAAATGACCCAAATACAGAAATACAAAAGCCACATTTCACTTACAATGTGAAATCTGTAACATCTAAAGTCATAAAAGAAGAGACCAAAAAGGTTAACAGCAGAAGATAGGATGTAGGTTTGAAAATGATAATCAAATCCTCAGATAAATAGGAAGAATAATTTTCATTTTTAAATTTTAATTAAATACTTTTAGAGGAAGTATACAACATCATGTACATATAATAACTTTTCTACATTTAAAGTTTGCTAAGTAAATTTCAGTGCTCTTATTATAAAACTGTTAAACATTTTAGGGAATTGATATTTTTTATATTATCTTGATTTAACTATCTCATTATGGGTAAAGGAAAGCTTCTTCAATAACTGATGTTTGAAAAATGGCATAAACAGATGCAGAAGATGCTTACGTCACACTATATACAAACTAATTCCAATGCTTCCTTCAACAACATAAATACTGACAAGTAACTCCAAGTTGATTGAACATTTTCTTTACATATTTACTAAAACTCTAAATCTACTAGAAGAAACATGGAAGGAAAACTTCTTGACACTGGTCTGATTAATCAGCATTTGTCTATGACTCATAGACATACATGGTGACAAAAGGAAAAATAACAAACAGGACAGCAACAAAATAAGGGAGTTCTGTGCTGGGAAGGAAACAACACAATGAAGACAACTAGAGGAACAGGAAAACACATTTCTCATTTTCAGTTTTTATTTATTATTTTTTATACAAAATAAAAATGTATTATATATAACTTTTATACAATTGATGACATAGACGACATAAGAGAGCAGTAAAGATTGCTGTGCATGTCATATATGCACCCATCAAAAAGTCTCATTGCATAAAAACCAAATAAAGGATCAAGAACAGTGGTCTGAAACCTACACATAGGATTTAACAGACAACAGAAACTATGAAATTTCAGACCACAGCAGTGTGGACAACAAAAGAATGATGAATAAAACACCACATATTTTCACATTGAAAGCAGGAAAAGCTACATAACCAAAATCCAAACCTAAACATTAATACAAAAAAAAAGAAAAGAAATTCAAAACTCATGAAGTAGATAGGAGGCCAAATGAATATCTACCAATTAAATACCTATTCTAAAGAAGTATCTAGAACATAACAAAAATGATATCTAACATTAATATTTCTTAGTTTTGTTATATACTTCTCTAGAATTACAAGAGAATTTATGATTTAACAATGCGGATGTGATTTAAATGACTTTTTCTTTAAAATAATTACATAAATTGAGAAAATGTACACATGTTTATTTTATAGATATATTCCAAAACTAAAATGCATAGTATAGAATACCTTTTCTTTTTTCAGTACATGATTTCTCTAATTTCCTCACATGCAAATTGGTAAGGACTTTGGCAGCTTCTACACTGAATTCTACACTTACAGAAAATTTATTTCTAAGTCAATAAGCCATAAAGCCAAGACAAACCATTATTTATGATTCATGAAAACAGTTGTGCTACTGATACACCAATCATAGAACTACTGAAACTACCATCTGGACAAAACTATGAAGATAAACCAATCAATTGATAGATAAAGTCTTGCACAGCATATTGTTGGATTTTGCTTCCTAATCCATTCTGCCAATCTATTGTCTTTCATTGGTGAATTTAATCAATTTACACTGATGGCTCTAATTAAGATGTACTAATTTATGTTTGACATGTTATTTACCTGCTGTTGTATACCTCTTTTTCTCATATGTGTAACTGTTTGCCCTATTTGGTGGGTTCTTTCCATTCTCATTCATGGAGCTGTGGGCATTTTGATCCCTCTCTATAATATCTTTTAGTAGTCTGTGTAGGGTTGGCTTTGTAGTCATGAAATTCTTTAGCTGTTCTTTGTCATAAAAGTATTTCACTTCTGCATTAAACTTGAAAGAGAGTTTTACAGGATATATCTGATTGGGCTGTTATTTGTTTTCTTGCAAGACTTGGACTACTTTGCTCCATGGTCTTCTTGACTTGATGGTTTCTGAAGAATAATCTGCCATTATTCTGATGGGTTTTCCTTTAAATATGATTTAATTCTTTTTTCTAGTAGCTTTTAGTATGCTGGTCCTGTGCTGAATTTCTGCGATCTTGATTATTGTATGTCTGGGTGTGTTTTTTAAATTTCTATTTATTTTATTATGAAACAAATAGAAACTAATTGGTTTCAAAACCAATTAGTAGGACAGTATTGATAACTAATACACTGCATATTGTTGTCTTTGTAGTGGCTATTTATAGTACAAGATGCACATGATATCCTGTCCAAACATTACTAGTACAATGGGTGTGGCTTCAATTTGGTTGATGCTATTGGGAGTATTATATGCTTCGGTTAGCTGAATGTCAGATTGTTTCCCCATATTTGGGAAATGTTCTGCTATTACTTTTTTTTTTTGGTGGAACCGGGGATTGAACTAAGATCCTTGCACTTGCCAGGGAAGCGCTTATTCCACTGAGCCATCTCCCCAGCCCCCTCTGCTATTACTTCTACTCATATTCTTTTTATATGAATTGTATTGACTCCTTCTTTCCATTGATGCCTATCAATCTAATGTTGTTCATCTTTGCATCATCTTGAAGATGTTGAATCATTTTTTTCCTTCATCATAGTTGTTTTTAAATGATCTTCTCCTACCTTTTCATTAGCTGCAATGGGGTCTAGGTTTGCAAGTCTATTTTCACTTTCATTCAAACGTTTTTTTCAAGCTTGTGAATGAGGTTTTAATTTCCTGTATATTTCATTGAATCTGCTTCATGCATTCAACTTTCCTATATTGCTCATTCAAGGATTCCATCATTTTTCTATTCTCCTGTCTTTTTTATCAGTGTCTTCTTTAAAAGCACTTAGTACTTCATTCACTATCGTTATCATTTCTCTTTTTTTACCTCAGAAATTATATCTGATCTGATTTCCTCTATACCTTTCTTCAACTGTTTCTGTACTTCAGATGTTATTGTTTCAGAGATCTCAGGTGTGTGATTTCTAATCAATCTATGCTATTGTCTCCTGCATTTGTTCTGGGTAGGTTGGGAGCCTGAGAACGCATTTTGTTCCTTCTCTTTGTCATTTATATAGCACTGTCTTCTGACCTCTGTGTAGAGCTTTGGTGCAGTTATTACCTTAGCACCAGGTGCATATCTACCAAGTTCAAATTCATCCATCTACCACAGTTCAAACTGTGCCACTCTAGCAAGATGTTCTGTACCTGGATTAGCTGGGTGGGTCTTACCTCTAGCCTCTTTGGAGGGAGCTCTGCCACAGGGTTCCACACCAGGCCTCTCTGATGGAGGAAGTTTTGCACATACACTGGGCCTAGGCTATGGCTGCAGTTCTACTCACCCTCTCATCCTGGGCACTGGATAGAATGAGAATCCAGTGGGCCCCAGGAGGTGGCACTCACACACACTGGACCTGGGCACTGGTTGGAGTGAGGATCTGTCAGGCTCCGGGTGACCCCACTCATACGCCAGTCCTGGAGTTGGCTGGAATGAGGATCCAGAGCGCACTGGGCTGTCCCATTCTGGTAAAAATATTTCTTAACTATGCATCTGCTAAGGCTTTAGTAGCCAAAATATAAAAGAAACTCAAATAAATCAATAAGAAACTAATGACCCAAGTTATAAAATGTTTATTCAGAGAAAAAGATCTCAATAAATATTTTATAAGAAAGCATACAAATGATCAAAGGTGTATGAAAAAATTTTATCATGACTGTCAGAGACATGCAATTAAAAATACAAAAAAAAAATTTGTACCTACAAGGAAGAGTACAATAAGAAAGACACATTTAAGCATAAAGAAAAAAGTAACCCTAATCCCAGTACTAGGTAGGCACAAATCAGGAGGATCACTATGAGTCCAAGCTGCATAGTAAAACCCTGAAAAAAAAAGTAATCTTTTGCACATGTTTACATGACTATATATGGGTACAGCCAATATATAAATAAAGAGAATTTTCAAGCAATATAAATAACATGTGATCTAGAGTTCTCACTTGTGGCTATATATATATATATATATATATATATATATATATATATATATATGCTATATCCATATATAGTGATATATGCATGTACAAAAGGTTACTTTTTCTGGATATATATATCCATCCTTACATTACTGGTCAAATGATTTTCAATATAGAAGTCATAATGTTAGCAAACTTAGATACACATAACAAATAAAAACCTTCTCTTACATCATACAAATACTTGACTAAAATTAGACCACTTCAGTGCAAGAGCTTAAACAACAAAAATTTCAAAAAACATGAATCTGTTGTCACAGTCCTCCCAAAATCTTATTTTTTATTACAATACTTTATGTTTTTGCAGTGCTGGACAGTGAAATCACTATTTTGCACATGCTCTGCAAGTGTCCTCTCACTTTCTACACAGCTAATTTCATACCATTTTGAAATGTGACACTTGAAGACAAGTAATGACAGACAAGATAGGTAAGTGCAACTTCATTGAAATTGCAAACATTGATGTTTTGATGGACATCATCACAGAATTGATTCTTATAGAAAAGAAAAATGCATTTCCAAATCGAAGATCTGAAATATGACTTGTACCAGATTATGCAGAATCATCTAAGTCCTGCATCTTGATATATAAGTAAACTGAATAAGTGGGTAGGGGATCTAAATAGATACTTCTCTGAGGAAAATACAATTAGTCAATCAGTCAATAAAAAAGAATTTACTACAGAAATTCAAAGTGAGTACAAATTGAGATACCGTTAACATCCACTTTGATGGCCACGGTCAATTTATAGAATATCAGGACTTAAATGAGTAAGATGTGGAGAAATTGGAACCTTGATACACTGCATTTTAAATGATGCAATCTTTTGTACAATAATCTGGTAATTTATCAAAACATCAAACACAGAATCACTACATGATCCAGAAATTTTATTACTAAAAACTTAAAACAGTTAAAACATATGCCTATATTTAAGCAGAACACAAATGTTCATAACAGCTTTATTCTTAAAAGGAAGACACCTGAAAAAACCTCAAATGCTCATCAAATGATGAATGAATAAATTAAATGTACTGTCTTGATTGCTTATTTTTTATTGCTGGGTCAAAATAAGTGATGCCTAAAATTAAATAAGAAATGGTTTATTTAGCTCACAGTTTGTGGAGGTTCCAGTACATAATCTCCTGGCTGCAAGGTATGGTGTCACAATGCAGAGGGCAGCAGTTCATGGCAGTGGAAAACAGCAAAAACAGCAAGAGCAAAAGGGAGAAGGAGCGGAGAGAAAGCCTCTTCTCTTTGTTTATATTGTATATAGGATACTAGGCCCAGGGCAGGTGTAGTGCTTACATGCATAATCCCAGTAATGAACCACAAGTCAATAAAAACTCTAAAAGCCCACCCCATGAGACACAAACCATACCATGAACCTAATAATAATATTACACAGCAAGAAACAATGATAAAATAGTGATGCAAAATACACCATAGATGATATCTGGAAATATTATATTAAACAAAATAGGCAGCTATGATTCTACTTAAATGGAATTTCCAGAAAAGGCAAATTTACACAATACAGCAAAATAGTAATTTCTGGTGTTGGGAGCTACTGTGTATGCAACTGCATCAGGATGAGAGAGGAAAGAGAATTTTATAAAATGCATTATGGTGAATGTTGCACAGCTCAGTAATTGCAATAAAACCTCCTGAATTGCATTTAAAAAAAAAATTATATGGAGTGGGAATGTCCTTTATAGATTATTTAATACATATGAAACATTACAGTTCCGCATTTTAGACACATCTAAACTGCTATGGAAAAATTTAAATTCTAATGACATTTATAGATGTTTAAAATTATATATGTAATGTAATATATATGGATAGATATACATTATGTCTATATGTATGTTATATATGTATATATAATATATATTATATAGTTTTTTTAATTCTTCAATTATTACAATTACTAATGAGATGTGTGATCCTTTTGGGTGTCAATACTTCAACTTTGAAATGTAATAGAAGGGCCAGTGGGATAGTTTAGTGGAATAAGTGACTGTTTAGGCAAGCACAGGGAACAGCTTCGAGTCCTGAACCACATGCTGCACTAGCACCATCCCCAAGTGCATTGAGCTGGCCACTAAGACCGGACATAGTATGGAACACCTGTAATCCCAGTGCTGGGGAGGCTGAAAGAAGAGGATCACTACAAATCTGAGCTGCGTAGTAAGACCCTGTACCAAATATATAACTTAAAAAAATGATACCAGACACTCCAAGCCTTATTTTCTATCTCTTATTTGTATAGTACTTGCTTTGTAATTTTGTAAATACACTTTAAAAACCTAACTTGGTGAGTTTTAATAAAAGGAATGCAGTATTACAGAAAGGAATGTAGCACAGTACAATTTTTAAATTTGAAGTATTTTGAGTTAGTTTCCATATCTAAAAGATATCATAAGATGTTAACAATCTTGTGTTATCCTGGAAATATTGAAAATTATAGTGATGTTCCTTTGAGACTCTCAAATGAGTTTTGCTGTTGTATCTCACTGTTTGTAAGCAGTGACTCTAGGAGGAATACTTGCAAAATAGCAAAACAGGAACTCATATGCCTCTTTCTGTACATGTTAATTCTTAGCTTGGCTTAGGAAACCAAAGGGCTATGCCTTGATCAAAACTACTTAGGGGGCCTGCTGGTTAGCTCAGTTTTTGAAGTGCCTGCTTATGCAAACGCACTCAGGCAAAGGATACCTCAGTTTGAGCCCCATCTTCACATGCTTTACTTGACTCGCCCTTAAGACAGCAGGAACCAGCGGGGGGGGGGGGAAAGAAACAAAAACAAAACAAAACAAAAAAAAACAAAACTATTTAATTCCCAATGTTAGTGCTGATGTACAATTTCAGGATCATAAGGTAATTAAAGTCAAAAGGTAAAGTCAGCCTGCCTTGACAAAATGGAAAAACAATGGTTAAAATTAGAAAGAGGATTTTTTTCCTATAAAAATTTAAGTTTTGACAAAAAATTGGGTAATTTATTATCATTTCCTTCATAAGGGCAATGTATAAAACTATCTGTTCTTATTGAAAAATAAGTGTGGAAGAAAAATGCATAGTTATATTTCATATATTTCAAGGATGGCTCTAAACATTTATATAATTTTGGGTGTCTAAGTTAGGTATCTTAAACTAAAATCACATTGTAGTGACACTAGCATTAAAGTCCAGAATTCATTTCCAAACAATTCAGAAGAAAACAATGACTTTTACATATTATACTGTTATGGTAGTTTCTAGTATGAAATCCAGATGCAAGTACTTTCAGCAAGAAACTACTAAATATTGGTTACAAAGTCTTCATCTAGCTTCATAGTGATAAATAATCATATCCTAATGAGTCTGTTTGCTAGTTTATTCTTAACTTTCTCAAGTTTCATAATCTATGAAATGGTAACAATAGGATAATTCTTACATTATTGTTAGAGAATTAAGCTTTTTAAAAATCTAAATATCTAGTGTAGTTCCTGGAGTAAATTGAGAAGGCATAAATTATTGAAGTAATATTAGGTATTATTCTAATAGAATGACCAATGCTTTAAATTGCCCTTAGTATTCAATTCCTAAATTTTGAATATCTATTCTTATGAGGATGTCAACTTGAATTATCCACGTTCATAAAGGAGGCAGTAATGAGACTCAACAGATAACCTCCAAAGTCCTCTCACTTATGACTGTCACATCATACAGACATACACGTGTATAAGCCTGCACACGTTCACATAATCCCAGTTTAGATGCTCAATTACAGGCTAGATTTGTTGTTTAAAAAATGTTATGCAATATTGAATATTTACATTGCCAATTTTTCTTTAAAATTATATTACACATAGAAATGATAGTTTATTGTTCTTACCCTATCCTAATATTAACAAATTAGGAATAAAAAATAAAGTAAAACAAGATTAAGTGAAAGGCTCAAAGGCATCATTCAAGATTTAGTCACTTGCATTTCATAAAAATGTGATCTCCATTAAAATGGCATTACACAAAATTTTGCTGGGGGTATTTTTCAGCAGATTAGCCTTCCTGATTACATTTTGCTTACGCTAATGCTAAAATGAGTTTCTATTCCCTAAGCACTTATCAGTTCATAGCAGAACTCATTACAAAACTTTCTATGTGAGACACCACCCAAAATTAAAGATGTGCTTAATTTAATCCATAACAACAGAGTTACATACAAGCAAATGGAACGTTAATGGAAATCCTGCAATTCTGATATATTTTGATTTTTGATAGAATTCTTATAAATTAACTTTATAAGGGAAGTATGATTCATTTAAGAGAAAAATAAATAATCATCTTAAATTGTAATGAGAAATTATTGCTTGTGGTATATTGCTAATCATTTTCTAGAAAGTCAAGACACATGGTAAGTTGTTTTCTTTAAATAATTCAATGAAATCATATCTTGATATTTACCAGTCATTTTTGGATGTACAATGTCCTAAAGTTCTGTTATGACTTGTAATAGCATATATTAAACATTTACAAGGATGACAAAGCAAACTCATTTTGATTCAGTTATCTAAATGAAGTCTTTGAAGGTGAAGGTTAGACTCAAGATGTTTCATCTTACAAGATCAAGGATCTATACTAATATTTTATGCATGAAAAAGTACAGTAGTAGTTGATGACCAAGAAATATTGATTAGTTGATGTGAGGAACATCAATAATGAAGAGCTTTCTTTTTACTCTGACTTTAAAACATTCTTTTTTAACAATTGCGTTTTTCTGAGCTGGCTATGCTTGCCTTCAAAATATCAAAAGTAAAATTTAATTCAACCCAAGTAACAGGACACCTGTTTTAAGCAAAACATTTGAATATTCAGGGCTCTATAGAAAGCACTAAATTAGAATAATTCTCTGTTCATCTTGTCCTCATCGTCAAGATATTTGTGACTAATTAGAGCAAATATTTATTGAAATTTAACAGTAATGACAATTAACTGGGGCCCTGGGTCTTAAGAGTATTCTAGGATTGTACATGTCTAGCAAGCTCCATGATGAAGTTCACACTGCTAACTCACAGACTATGCTAGGGAGACAAGGAATTAGGAGGCTGAATGGAATAATCAAGGAAAATGGGACAACTTCATGGCAGCCAGAAAGGGCAAGAGGTCTCCAACAGTTAATGAAAATGTGGAGGTAGGTGATTTAAACAGCAATTCATGAAATAATTCCTATTCTTAAGGATCTAAAAGACTGAAGCCTCTTCTGGTTAACAAAGTTACAGAAAAAGAAAAATCTAGGCATAGGGAAAAAAAAAAACTTAAAAAAATCAAGGCCAAGGTGGCATAAAATACAGAATGTTTGAGGTGCTAAATGCTAATTATTAGATATCTATTTTATTATAAAAAATAGACTGATAATTCATAAAAATAATTTAAATATATTTGTTTTTATTCTTATTAATAATCATGTCACATCTATTATTACCTTGCCATTCATAAAGTGGTTTGATATCCATTATTAGAGCATTCTTTTTTCTTTCTCTTTTTTATTTTGTCTTTTAAGTAGAAGCTGTCACCATGCACATGCAGTTTAGGATGGCTTTGAACCCACTTTGTAACTCATGCTGGCCTTAAACTTACAGCAACCCTTATGCCTCAGACACCCAACAGAAAGCTTTAACAATTCTAACACAAAGATTTTTGTTGTTGTTCATATAGCAAACTTAAAGCAGGAAGATTCTGAAGATAACATGTTCAATGTCTTATCTAAGACCAACTATCCAATAAGGATGAATCTACCAACAAAACTCTCTTTTCAATGACCATTTATAAAGAAATCACAAGTTTTAATATCCACCTAGAGAATCTCTCATCATTGTTCTTTATATTTAAAGAAGTCTTTAAAGTTCATCAGTACAACATTTATTTTCCCCCACAGAAACATAAAATATGTTTTCATGTATTCAAATACTTATAATTTCTCCGTTAAATCTGTCTTATTCATTTCATTCAGGAATACTACTAGCCAATAGAAAGATAACATTTTTCTAAATGTCAGATACTATAATAAAGAACTTCATTATATATTACATTATGTTATGTTTACAACAATGGTAAGAAATATGTTTCTCATATTCACATTTTCTTTTATTTTTGTCTTCTGTATTTGGTAACTTTTATTTTATACATGAAAGTTAATGTTAATGGCTTATAATAATTGAAATAATAAAACAGTTATAATACAATAACTGCTTACTTATTAAATCTAAGTACTTTACATTTATTTAATGTACCTTCATTATCACCTAGTGAGGTAGTAATGAATATTTGACCTTTTTTGTAAGTGAAAAAAACATCAGGAATAGAGAAACTATGTAGCTTATCCAAAAGCCCCAGAATTCATAAGTGGTAGAGCAGGACATGGTGACTGGATCATGCTAACTTATACAAGCTAATGATTTAACTATTCAGGAATTTTGGATACAAATTGTTGGACACATCCATTACTGGAATTATATGAACTAAAAATTGCATAATAGATAAAATCACAGAAATTATATTGAAAGAACAGTTAATAAGGACTCAAAATTTATCAATTCCCAATTATTTTATTTAATTTTTCTGTGTTCGTTGCATTCTTGCCAGACAGGCAATTTCTAATATTCAAAAGCAGACAGCTTTTTCTGGCTACCTAATTCCAACTTACTAGTTGTATATATTTTTCAATAGATCTATGATATGTGGAATTAGAGAGAGTGAGCCCTCAGAAAAACAAGATAAAAAAAGACACTAGAATTGTGGTTAGAGGAAAATCTGACAGGAAGTAAGCCTTAGAGTAGAGATGCAATTGCCTTCCCTCCCAAACAGTAACTTGCAATTATAGTCTAGTATAATTATACATCTGGTCTACTAGATCCAGCTAGGCTTCAGACACATAGGTGACTGATCAGAACATCCTAACCCATACTCCCGTTTTCTCAAAAATGCCCTTTTTTCTTTCCACATACCCTTGGTGTGTGATTCATTTCCCTACTGGATCAATACTGGCTCACTGGCTGTACTTGAAATCCTATAGGTTAATGGTAGTTTGACACATGTTGTACCACCACTGTGATTTTGCTATGTAAATATAAATTACCCCTAACAAAAAGCCTTGTTGGCCACCCATTTGATACTTCTGAAAATCCAGGAATTATTTTTCTTCCTCTTCTTTCCAATAAAAGTCTCCTAACTTCATCCTGTGGTTTATGACTTCATTCCTCAGCGTTGTGACAACACAAACTCAGCACATTTGAGATCTAATGGATCAGGAGTTATATTTTTCCTGCATCAGATCGTCCAATATCTTATTAGCACAACAAAGAAAAATCCAGTAGGACACAACATATCATTTTTTAATCATTTAATTTACTGTAAAGAGTAAAACAAAACCAAAAGCAAAAACAAATAG
>NDGM011100181.1:0-10489 GCA_002564305.1 Octomys mimax | reverse complement strand
TATTATAGACTACTGGACTATATTGGATTACTTTGCTGAATTCATGCACCTATAATATATGAAAGGCAATGGAATACCCATCTCTGACAAAAGTAAACAAAAAGAAGATATTAAGGACCATTTTGTAGTGAAAAAAAATGTATATATACAAAAATAGCATAGATGTATAGCTCCTTTCTTAGTTCAATGAGAATAAAGTTTTGAACTAATAATGTTTAGACAAGATATCATTTCTGTATCTTATACTATGAATGACTACTACAAAGACAACAATAAGCAATGTAGTAATTATTGTAACTGTCCTACTAACCTGTTTTGAATCTGTCTCATTGCTACTTCTTTCTCAATAAAGTTAGTATAAAAAAACCCTAACAGCTACAAGGTCAAATAGCTATTGCTTGGGAATATAAAAGCACATTTATTGAAATATTTTATATTTTTGTTAGTATTATATTATTTGTTTCAATAATGCCATGAGGGGAACCAGGGAGATGGCTTAGTGGAATAAGCACTTCCTTGGCAAGCACAAGGGCCTGAGTTCAATCCTCAGTTCTGCAAAAAAAAATATAATAATAATAATAATAATAATAATAATGCCATGAGTTAATAAAAAGAGCAAAGAATCAAAGAAATAAAGTCCAAAGTATGTAAAATACCAACTAAGACCTAAAATGCTTAATTCATTGGCCATCAAAAAGCCACCCAAAACAAGAAATCAGTTTAATAAGATACTGCATAACAATTACAACTTTATGTATTTGAAAAAAATTAGAAATGAGTTCTCAAATAGGTAAGTTACAGCATTACAAATATTTAAAACTTTACCAACCTTAGCACACTGAACTGCTAACACACATATGAGTTCACTGATAATCATAATCCTATTTTCTAATGTTGGTTGTATAATTTGAAGTTATGCTTAAATGTCATTTGGTTTTGCATAAAGTGGTATGTTACAATTGTAAGAGAAACGTGACAATTTTCTGCTGACCCTTCCACTATGCATTAGATAACTTTCTTGGTTTACATAAAAATAGATATTGATCAGGAAAATGTGTAGGAAGCTCTTCTGATTTGTAGTTTTAGGAATCATTTTCTCTATCTGTCTAACTCCTTTGCTCGTTCTGATGACTGAAAATATGTGAGAATACTCCAGTGTGTAACCACAACCTTAGTTGAAAGGAGATTTTCTACTGACCCAAGAATAACTTAATTCCCCAAGATGCAAATATCTTTTACTACAAGCTAACTGGCACTTGGTATTTTAAAACTTTCTGTAATATTTATCATCTAGAACCTCTCTGAAAATGGTAAGAGCCAAATGTTCATTAATACTTTCTCTAAACTGTTTGATGAAGCAAAATGACAGGTCAGTTTTTACTTTATTTTTTATTTCTGAAAATATATTCTTTGCATAAATTCAGCATATTCTCAGACCCTAAAAGAAGTCAGACATATAGGTCTAAATGATAATTTTTGCTTTACTGTCTTATTAATTTCCTGTTCCTGGGATGCAATACCCAATACTCACAAGCTAAAGAAAGAAAAGTTTATTTTGGATTTGAAGCCACCCTGCTGACTTCAAGGAGAGTGACAAGTCTGATAGATATGGAAGAGGAGAAACAATCCAAGGGAGAGCAGGAGGGAGAGAACCAGTCTTCCTGTTTCTTTTTCTTTTACTTTTTTTTTTCCCCTGTGGCCAGCTCAGCCCTCCCTGGGGATAGTGCAGCATGTGGTGTGGGGGATCAAACTGCAGTACCTGTGCTTTACCTAAGCTTGCCTAAGCGGGTGCTTTAGACCAGTGAGAGATCTCACTGGCCCTTCTTTTCCTTTTAATTGCATCCAGGTTGCAAACTTATTGATTGGTGATGCCCATATCTATGTTGGGCCTTCCCAATTCAGTAAATACATTATGAATCCCTATGATTCATAATGCCTTTCTCATAAGCCACTGACTGTATTTGAGCTGGTTTACATAAAAAATAGATATGTCAGTGAGAGCTACACAAAATTTAAAAAAAAATTGCATATCCATGGAAAGCTGGCATCTGGTGAAACACCTGGACTTGTATCCTTCGCCACTACCTCCCCTGGACCTACAGTTTGATCTTAGCTCTTCTGGATGGTGCATAAATCCTCCAGCTCTTAACCAGATTAAGATTATTGTAGATTCCTAAGTATTCTAGAAACTTGAGGCAGGGATTTAGAAACATTTTAAGAAAGAAGAAAAATATAAATTAAATTATTTCATTAAGTAGTTGAGTTTTTCTTTTGGATACACAATTCTGCAAAATGGGAACCAAAGTAGAAACTAGAATTGCAAAAACTATTCATAAGAATTGAATGCATCTTAATATAGCACATTTCCAATAAATTTATATCCTTTACAATGATGAATGCTGTAAAAGTATTTAATAACATAAGAATAAATTCTATTTTAATGTTATATCAATTTCCCTCACTATTCTGCTCTCAAAACACTTCCACCTTTTAGACCATTCTCATTAAGATTAACTTGAAATCCTATTTTATTGAGAAAACTCAACCAAACAGAAGCAATTTCCACAACTTACTACCAAGCATTTATGCCACAGCCAAAAAATGTGTCTGATCCAATGCTGTCTTCCCAGAGATGAGCCCTCACAAAAGGCTTCCCTCTTGCTTTTTCTGCAGGTTCTATCCCTCTCAATAATCACTAAAGAACCACTATGCCAAAATGATACTACTGGATGTTTTGAATGAAAAATTCCAGAAATATGTCCAAATTATCAGTTCCTTACAATCTGAACAGACAATAGTATTAATTCTTATCATCTATACAAAATTTTATGTTCATTCAATTTATTTGACTTCTTTTCAGTATTTGAAAACATAGCCAACTCTTCTTATGTGTCAGTTTGGTTGAGTTTTCTCAATAAAATAGTCAGTGGAGCATATGAAAGCTCATAATATGTTCTCTGTTGAAATTTTGGTAATTGTATGATTTTTATTGTGGAAATAGTCTTCACCTCTATCTAGAAAAATATTACTTTAAGTAAAACTTACACATTTTCTTTTTTTTTCTTTATAGAATGATCAACTTACACTACTGGATTTTACTGCATTTCCTTTAAAGAAAATCTGTACAACTTTGTCTTTCTCTGCATTCCTCAGTATTTAGGTTAAGTCCTGGCTCTTTCTCATAAGCCACCGACTGTGTGTATAGATTTCCTGTTGTCTTCCTGTAAGCCACACAACTCAGTAAAGTGTGTCACCCTCCTTGCTAGTGCCTGGACATTGTCACTTCATTGTTTCCACATGCCAAGATTTTTATTTAACAATCTTCTGACATTTGCTTCTTCTTCTTCCATAGATTCTTTGGCAATGAAAAAGATGGAGCTCCCATTGGTATTTCTTTGTCTTCAATTTTCTGTGGAAGCTCTGGAAAAATTTTCTGATTCTGGACTACAGATATCTTTCTCACTACACTGTAGTCTCTACTTCTTGATTTGCTGTCTAAAAAACTCTTTAGTAATGTACAATTTTCAATGTTTCAAGTCAATTTTCTCCCATCCAATTTTAGTCCTCATTTTGTTCTCTTATGTTGTGATTCTTCAACCTCTGTAGTCTTTATCAATGATTGTTTTTTTTTTCAGAATCTATGGCCTGGAATTTTTGCCAAGAACTGTGTTAAACATTTTTGAGAAAATATTTTAAAAATTCTTAAAAAAATTCTTTTTTTTTTTTGATGCTGATCTCCCACTAACAAACAGAAGCAATAGAATCTTAAAAATCTTTTTGTCCTCCAAAATGCTTAAGAATCCTTTCTGGCTAAGGAACTCTGAGTACTGCATCCCATTTGAGTTTTAAACTCTGTTCGCCTCTTGTTCTACCCAAAATATTGTCAACTTTGTGGACACACACATATGCATATAAAGAGTATATTAAAATATATGTGCATGTATGATACACACCTTTAATAAATATTGGCAAAACAATAAATTTTATAACTAAATATTAAAGAAAAGCTCAAGTCTCAACTAGGCATGATCTATTATAATGAAACATAGAAAAAAACAGTAGGCATGTTAGAGGCTAGCAATCAAAATGTTTCTTTAAAAAGAAATGACAGTAGGTAAACAGGTATGAAAGAAGTTTTAAGCCAAAAGAATGAAAAAGAGCAAAGAACACACAATGCTAAAGGGCACAATTCCCAACAAAGATATAGGGTGTGTATCCTTATACACACCAGAGTATAACAAGTTTCATTGAATAAAATATCAATAAAAAGAAAAATATATTTTAAAAAATCTTGGATTTTAATTTCTCTCCTCTCCTTTAAAACAGACATAATTGGCATAGAATATAGGTTCATGATTAGCAAACTATTACAGGTTTATTTCAAATAAATATGCATTATAATTGTTAATGAAATACTCAAAGATTACTTTAAATCAGATTACAAAGAAACAGAAATATTCAGTACAATATTTGCAAATTCCAAATAGAATAAAAAATAAAGTAATAAAATCCATCCCAAAAGGCATGCTACAAGTTGAAATCATGATTTCAAACAATTCTTTTTGTGGTACTGGGGATTGAACTCAGGACCTTACTCTTGCCAGGCCAGCACTTATTCTATTGAGCTATCTCCCCAGCCCTTCAAACAATTCTTGAGATGAAAAATATAAAAATAATATTAATTAAAGTTTTAAAAAATCATTATCAAAGAAAAAATAAGAATATCCATTAAGTAAAGCAAAAAAGTCACAGAAAATATATTGTATTGGCCATGTACTGTCTATATACCTGCCTATTTGATAGCTTTTCAATACTTTGAAAAAATACCTGAGATAAACAATTTCAATACTGAAAGATTGATATTGGCTCATGACTTCAGAGGTTTCATTCTGTGGTGACCTGATTTGATTGTTTCTGGGCCTGTCATGAGACAAAGCATGGAAGAATGTGTAGTACATGAACACTGCTTACCTCATGCTAGGCAGGAGATGGCCAGAGGGAGGGGGCAAGGGCACAGTATACCCTACCAAGAGGCACCCCAGTTACCTACTTCCACCTGGTGCCTTCCTCCTACAGTTTCCCCCACTCTAGTAGCTCATTTAGTCTTGACCCCATCAATGGAATAATCAGTGAGGAAATTAGATTCCTAATGGTCTGATTACATCTGAATACTGCTGCCTTGTGGACTGAGCCTTCATTCAATTTATGGGCCTTTTTTGAACATTTTAGTTTCAGGTCATCACATAAGTCCAACATCCAGCACCTTTCTGGGGCTGGAGCCTTCATGGATCTGCCTCCATGCCTTAGAGAGCAGAGAAGAGAATTAAGGAATGAATCAGTGGGCAAAAATTCCCCAAACCTACTAAGAAAAAAAAAACCTACTGATAACCTTACGTTGTTCTACCCTGACTTCAAAACATATAGAGAGCTTATCTTTGGAAACACCATATACAAACCTGTGGCTTTTATAATGACTTTGAAAGTTGATGTTGTTTATATTTTACAATAAAAATATATTAAAATCTAAGGTTCAAGTTGTTTCAATATCTTGGCTATATTAGCATAACTATTTAGTAAGAGTCTCTCAAATAAAGGTTTCATTTTTAGGGCTGGGGAGATAGCTCAGTAGAATAAGGCAAAGCCCTGAGTTCAATCCCCAGTTTATCCCCACCCCCCAAAAAAGGATTCACTTTTAAAAAATATTAGTATCTTTGCTGCATTTAATTTCCTCAAATTTACACCACCAACAGTCCAATATCTAAAAGAAAGACTTCTAGCCACACTGACATGAAACCACATTCAAGTCGTGCAGAAAGACTGCTGCTTGAGATTTCAGGCATATAATATTAGAAGGCTTGCACATGCTGTTCACAGCTATATTCTTGGGATGGTCTCTGGGGATGTTGTGAGACCCCAAGGAAAATCATATTTTGTGTGCAGGTATTTACATCACCAAATGCCTTTAATAATGATCATATATGCAAATGCCTAAAAGAAGTGAACACTGGGTACTGTTAGTAATTGGGATTCTCTAGGGATTCAATTAGAACAGTATTCAAGTTCATCTGTCTGTCACATTCCCCAGAGACTAATACCTATGTTGAATTCAGAGCAAATGTGCCAGAAAATCCCAGGAAACCCTTGCAAACATAGTTGAGTTCAATTCCCCAGTGGTACATGAGGAGAACAGAGAGAATATGAGACTCTATTTCAATTTATATAATGGCTTTCTCATTCAGGTAACAGAGCTAGATTTGTCACTGCACCCTTATTTGCAGACATTATATAATCTTGACTTCATACCTGATCTCCTGAATGAAAATCACAAAGAATATGTTTTATGTGTTGATTAAAATATTGGATTATTTCTGATCTAGAGTTACATGTTAGTAGTCAGATTAGATCATCGTAAGTACTCTTTTAAGATGTAAAACTTGTAGACTAGATTGAAATACACTTTAAATTATATTTTAATGCAAAATAATATCACTATTCCACCATTAGTACTACTCATTTCTAATTAAACTTCTGCAATATGCCCATCATATTATGGCTATTTTCTCATTCCTCCAACAATTTTGCAATTTAGCAAAAAAGAAAAATTGTGAACAGAAAAGATGTACTGATGAAGTATTCCTGAAATTTTACTTGCGTGATACAGTAGATATCACTATAATATCAATGAAAGAAAAAAAATTTACCAAGTAAATGAACACAAGAACATCTAGTTTAATATGAAAAGCATTTTAACATAAATATATTGATACTAGATGTCCCAGAGAAATACATTTGGAACTCTCATGCCACTGGGCCATCATCTTAGCTCTCCCTGCAATACTTCTTCCTTCTTCTACTTTTCCTTGTCTGGCTCCTAATTTTAATGTATATCTCAGAGCCAGGGAGGTAGCTCAGGGGCAGAACTGCATGCCTGGCAAGTGTAAGGTCCCGAGTTCAATTCCTGGTACAAAAGATAGCAACAATAAGTATAGCTCAGATTTACTATACTGCTTCTATAATATCTGTTAGCGCAAATAATTCCTTACCAACTCCATGTCTAATTCAATGTAAAGTTAATGGGATCAAAAGTTTATTTTGAAAAAATATTTTTTTCTATCTGGGACCAAGGAAGTCTCTTTCTTTGAACAGCTAAAATCAATGAAAATGGGATTTTCTTACATTATTAAAATTAATAAATATTAAAATTGCACACACAATCAAAAGAACATGATATCATTTATATAAGATATGTAAAGTACCTAAACTCATAGTAACAGAAAGTAGAAAGAAAGTAATCTAAGTCAGAGGATGAACACATGTTTTTGTTTGGGGGACATAGAATTTAAATTTTGCAACATGAGCTTCTGGAGCTCTTTTTTTACAAATATGTGAATACACTTAACAGTAGTGAACTACACCCTTCCCCCAGAGATTTCCATAATGCTTTTATCTGCCTTATTTGGAATCATGTCATTACTTAAACCATCTATCTTCTTGGCACATATTAAAATGCAAATGCATTTAAACTATTAGTAAACATGAAGATTAGCATGAATCATCAGATTAGAAATGAACTCTCCTGACCCAAGAGAATAGCAACCGAGAATGGACTTGAACACTGAGTGGATTTCACATTTAAGACCACAACTCACTACTGATAATTTATTATGAAATATTTTTCTTTGCCAAAACATGAAGTGGCAGAATTGTAACTTAAAATATCTTAGAGTCCACTGTTAACATCAACATAAACCTCAAAATTCTGAATTTGCACATGAATCTGAGCCTGAACATCTAATTCAGAACTTTTTTTCATGTATTTAGTGCAGGGTCTACAGGGTCTCACCACACAGATGAAACTCATAGTGATCCTCTTGTTTTCAGCCTCTCAAGTCCTGGGATTACATGCACGCACCACCACACCTTCTCAGCATGCGCAGGTGGGGGGTAGGGGGTTGGGCAGCATAGCATGCAGGGGATCAAACCCCTGGCCCCTGTGTCTGATAGTTTAGAAATTTTACCCTTGTCACCTATCACTTCCACAAACATTTCTGTTAGAAGTGATCACTATTCCAATATTCATGCTGCAAAATTTCACACTTCAGAACTTCTTACTGTGCTGCCGTCCCTCCACTGCAAGACTGTTTTCCCATCTGCTCTCTTACCTCTGTTAGTGATATCCACATGGACCAATCCTAGTCACACTCTCATGAAGCCTGGACATTCACTGTAGGAGTTTTCTTTTCTCTCTCAGGGCTTCAGTGACTTACTGTGTTAGGTCTGGAATAAATGAAAACAATATTTAACCTAGTCAGGGACTCAGGCTCCAAGACACAAAAATCTTTCCTTCATAAGAATTTTTTTTCTGTTTATCCACATAGATTGTTTCAAAAGCAACACCGTATTTCTCCATAGAGTAAGTTAATTGCAAATATAAATGTATCTCAGTATTTTTTATTATAATTTTCTTTATCTTGGAGAGTAAATACAAGATCAAGAAAAGCAAAAGCAAAGACAGATACTGCATAACAAATAGCAATACATACACTAGAATTTTTGAGAATTAGAAGAGCCTATTAACAGTGAGTGATATATTATCTATTTTTAATCTGTTGCTCAGATTAGCAAATATAGTTATGCAAGATTGAATATTACCACATGATTTCAAGAAGTCTTAAAATTTGTTCTAATTTTCTTGCATTACCTTTCTAAAAATTTTTTTCCATAATTTTATTGAGAAACAAATAACAATGAGACAGTTTCAAATCAAATTGGTGGGACAAAAGGCAGAAGGATTTTTTGATTTTTTTTTTTTTTCTCCGAATGCCTTCAAGGCAGGTTTGGCCGGCTTGAGTTGTGGGGATCGAACCACAGCAACCTAAGCCTGACTGCTTTGTTGAAGCAGCCACTTAAAGAACTGAGCTAAGGGGCAGGGCCCCTTGTGTTACCTTTTTTAAAAAAATTATTTTAAAGAAAGCATAACAATAATTGATAGGACTTTGAAAACAGTATACATTTGCAAGGCCAAAATTGCAGGTATTTTAAACATGGTTTTGCTAGTACACATTGCTATGCTCAAGGTAGTTGCTTAGTTCACAGAAATCAACAAAGAGAGTTAGTCATGGTGAGATTTCTATCCATGAGATGCTATTTTCAAAAAAATTGGACCCAGCCCAGGCCCAGCCTGTGAGTAAAATCTTCCGCCGTGCTCTCATAAGCCCTATACACCCAGCCAAGGCCCGTCTTGTGTGTGGGAGAGCTTCCACTCCATGGTGCCCACTGGACCCCAGGACCTATCCCAGTCCTGGCCTGTGAGAGAGACCTTGCACCATGCTGTTGGAACCCCTCCAGACCCAGCTCAGGCCCAGCATACAGGGCTGGGGTGAAACTCGGCAGCTGAAATCCCTGCAGAGAGGCTAGGGGCTAAAACCACCCAGCTAATCCAGGAGCAGAACATCTTACCAGAGGGGAACAATGGGTTCACTTCCATGTACTACAGCATGAACAAGATGAGCACAGAAGTCAGACCCAAGGCAGACACATCGGGATAAATTCAAACTTCATATATCCTGACCCTAATTTCGATACATGCTAAGATTATAACTGCACCCAAGCTGTACAACAACGGTAGGTCAGAGGACAGTGCTATACAAAATGACAAAGAGAAGGAGAAAAATGCAATCTCGGGTCCCAAACCCTTCCAGAACAAATGCAGGAGACATTAGCATACAAGACACTGGGAATCACACAGCTGAAATTTCTGAATTAAGAGTGTCTGAAGTAAAGAAAGTACTGCACAAACATATCAAGGAAATCAGATTAGAAATAATCTCTGAAGTAAAAAAGGGGGGACAACAAAAAATAATAGAAGTCAATAGAAAAATGATGGAAGCCTTAAGTGAGCATTATAGGAAAGAAATAGATCGCATGAAGCAGAGGCAAAGCGATATAGAGGAACGTAAAATCTCAATCACAAGATGGAAAAAAAAATTGAATGTAAGTGAAGACGGAGTTTCAGATCTTGAAGACACCTTTGCAGCTAGTGAAAAGGTAAGAAAAGATCTCTACAAAATAACTAGGATGCAGGAAAAAGTAATTCAACTTCTGCAAGATGATGCAAAGACGAACAACGTCAGAATAATAGGCATCAGTGAGGAAGAAGGAGACAACACAAATGATATAAAAAGAATCTGGGCAGAAGTAATAGCAGAAAACTTCCCAAATATGGGAAGCAATCTGACATTCAGTAACTGAAACATACAGAATTCCAAATAACATGAACCCAATTAAAAACACACCCAGACATACAACAGTCAGAATCCAAGAAATGCAGCAGCAGAACAATACACTGAGAGCCACTAGAGAAAAGAAGCAGATCACATTTAAAGGAAAACCCATCAGAATTATGGCAGAATTCTCTTCACAAACTATGCAGGCAAGAAGAGCATGGAGCAGAGTACTTCAAGTCCTCCATGAAAACAAATTCCAGCCC
>NDGM011100146.1:0-11653 GCA_002564305.1 Octomys mimax | reverse complement strand
CACACACACACACACACACACACACACAACAAAAAATGGAGTACAACATAAACAACTTTCAGTTTGATAAGATGTGAGGTTATAACAACTAATGACGCTTACAACCCTTCCAAAATCCTCATGAGGAAGTAATCATTAGTGAGGAATCATCTCTTCCAGACTGCCAGACTGAATTATCAATACTCACATTTAATAGGAAAAAAAGAGTTAAGAAATGTTACTTATTAGTAATTTGTAAATTATTCATCACCACCTAATGAGCAGTTTGCTCATGCAGTGACTCAAACACTTTCCCCTCTGCCTGTGTTTTTCACTTTAGTCTGACCGTGTTTAAAATAAGATTTTACGTCTTCTTATTGTCCGTTTTTATGATTCTTCAGGTTTCTATCTTTACCTCCTCCTCCTCCTCCAGTCACACAAAACCTCACTAAAATAATAATAGAAGTCTTTTTAGGGGGCCTCTTTTTATAACCAGTGAGGAAAAAGGAATATGATGCATATTGAAAGGAAGATCTCTGAGAAAAATAGATTTCCCACAAAGAAACAGTCAAAGACATAAAGCACCATATTCTCAATGGTCCTGTACTTTTGTGAACGTCCAAGTCTCTATGTCATTTTCAGAGTTTAATTTGCCCTACACTAAAGACCCTCCTGCTGTTATCTGGAAACCCCGAGCTCCGCTGGACTCCTTTATAGAAGTATTTATGTTATTAACCTAATGAGTTAGAAGACACATCTAGTTTATCAATCAAATGCTGAAGATCATTTTTTGACCTTAATGAATAATCTCACAAATTACAGTCAATTGAGAGTATGAAAAAGGAGAGTTCCGTCTTGCACCTGCAGGCAGCTCTGATTCAGAAATGAGCAGAAGCAAGCTAATCGCCTTCACTAATCTTGCAAGATTTTCTCCCTAAAATGGGGTAAACATATAATATTAACCGATTCCTCACAACTTTGATACTTTGTAAACGTTCCAAAGCCTTATTTGAATTTTGAGCCTATAGCGTAGTTCACGTGTCATATGCTAATAAGTTTCTTTTAAAGAGAAAATAATCATTGTGAAAACATTGTTTTCACTTGAGCTATTACATAAAACCCCATTTTAAAACCTCTTAAAATTCTCAAGAGCTTGGTGATGATGGTAGTATCACCAAATCTCGCATCCCAATTCATAATGCCAAATTCTCACCACTTAATTTCATTTATTACTTCTTTTGTTGTTATGAAATACTTGTATGAATATGCATAGCTTGTATAAATATACATAGAAGAAAACATGGAAATAAACAAACAAACAAAAAACTAAAGCTGGCCAGAAAGCTCAGAGGACTAAAGCACCTGCTTAGGCAGGCGCAGCAACCGGGATTTGATCTCTAGTCTGCTATGCTGGCCCCGCCCCCAGGGCGCACTAAGACAGGGACTGAGACCGGGCATGGTGGTACATGCCTGTAATCCCAATGCTTGGGAAGCTGAAAACAGAGGGATCACTTCGAGTCCCATCTGTGTAGTGAGACCCTGCAGGCCCTGTACTAAATACATAAAAAAACTGAAAAACTATGAGATTTTGAAAGGAAAATTTTATTGCTATCACAGAAAGTAAAAGTCTCTGCAGTTTTAGTTCATGCAAAGATACCTGATTTCTTTACTATGTGGAGCATACAGTGAGTGACCATCAGATTTTTAAGTTAGAAAACCCATTCAAGATTTGACTGTGACATGACCTTTGTATCTGACTTAATCTTTCTGAACCACAGTTTTGCCTTCTGTGCAACTTTGATACTAATAACCTATTTCTTGGGTATAAAATATGATGAATTCAAAGTATTTGGATAGATCTCTTTATGTCAAGACAAAATATGTAGAGCAAATCTCACTCCCACAATGCACTTCTGCATCATTACATACATAGTATTTACCTAAGAGAGCGCATACCTAACATTAACTGCACAAAAGTACATTTAAAACTGCACAACTAAAATTAAGTTTAAAAATTAATTTGAAAAATGTCAGGCTGCAAAATATGCTGCAGAAAAGCTATATTTGAGTTGATTAGAATTAATTCATTAAAGGGAGAAAACACTGATTAATAGTTACTAAAATAGTTATAGTAAAAGTAGAGTTTCAGAATAGAAGAGAATGACGATTTAACACAAGAAGATGCAACTACAAAAGACTGGTAAAAATAAGGTAAGCATCTCTCAGAAAAGTAAGGAAAGAAGAAAACTATGTGAGGGGCCTTTATATGAAGAAGCAAATTTGAAAAGACAAGAGACAATGACACACAGTAGTTTACGTAGCCTTGTCAGGTCTGGCAAAATGTAATTTCATATACTAAGAAATCAGTGGAGTCAATTTGCTGAAGGACAGACAGTATTTAGTGCAGAAAACATTGATAATTGATGGAAAAGTCCACAGAATGTTCCATGGTATCTGCATTTGCTAGAAAAATGCTGAAGTGTAGTGAATTAAGCAAGGCTTCATGGCCCAGATCTATAATTAAGGAGGTTGAGGCAGGAAGATCACTGTGAGTTTGAGGTCAGCGATAGCTACACAGTGGATTCAAGGCAAACATGGACTACATAGCAGGGACACAGAGAGAGAGAGAGAGAGAGAGAGAGAGAGAAACTGAGATATTGACATATCTAATATTTGTATCTTTAATTTTCCACAAAAAATGAAGGAATTGTGCAAAATAGTATTTGATGGTAATGATGCTTACATATATATGGAGCTACAGAAAAATATTACATATGAAAAAAACCCTGATAGATTAGTACACACAAGCTTCTTTTAAAATTTTAAAGGTTACAAAAATGGAGTAGAAAACATAATGTAAGGGCCAGCCACATAGCTCAGCGGATTAAAGCACCTGTAAGCAGGCACAGGGCCTGGGGGTTCAATCCCCAGGCCTGCTGTGCTGGACCCACCCCCGGGGAGCACTGAGATGGTGACTGAGACTGGGCATGGTGGTGCATCCCTGTAATCTCAGCATGTGGGAGGCTATAAACAGGAGAATCACTACTAGTCCAACCTGCATAGTAAGACCCTGAACAGCCTGCAGACCTTTCCCTAAAAAAAATATACAGGAAAAAAAAAGAAAACATAATTAAGGTAATAAAGTATTGACACTTATTTTAAAATATTTCATTGGATTGATTCATAACTTCTTCATTCAATGCTATTGTTGAAGCTGTGGTTTTCTTAATTTCTTTCTCAGTGAATTTACTATTTGTGTACAGGAATTCTGTGGATTTTAGAGTATGGACTTTCCATACAGTTATGCTGCTGAATTTGGTTATTACATATATTTAGAATATATAAAACACTGAAAAAATAGACCCCCAAATTTAAAGGCCTCATCCAAAAATATACATTTGAAATGAATAGACTCTTCTCTCACAAAAATGTACAAATGGCAAATATAGGAAATCACTTTTCACTTCATATGTGTAAATTAAAATAACAATGAGACTCTACCTCACTCTAAAAAGAATGTCTACTATCCAAATATCAGCCACTGACTAATGTTGTAGGGACCGTAGGGAAAATGGAGCCCTTCGTCACTGTTGGTAGGAGTGTAGACTGGTACAACCATTGCAGAAATCAATATGGAGATTCTTCAAACACCTAAAACCAGAGGTTCCACTTGGCTTGGCATTCCCCTTCTTGGTATCTTCCCAAAAGAAGTAAATGCATCATACCAAAGAGATATATGCACACCCATGTGTACGGTAGCATGGTTTTTTATAGCTAAATTTTGGGAACAGCCTGAATGCCCATCAACTGAGGAATAAAGATATAGAGTACTGTTCAGCCATGATGAAGGATTCATTTATGACTTTCCTAGGAAATGGGTGCACCTTGACACTATGACCTTAAGTGACATAATTTGGGTACACAGAGGTAAATATTGCAGTGCTTCACTGGTATGATAAAGTGGAAGTGTAAATAAGGAAAATGTATACTAGATATTGTGAAAATGAAGAAAATTTTCAGGTGGGAACTGAGTAGGGTCAAGAGGCAAAGGAGGTAGGGAAAATAAAATAAATGATAGAAAAGAATAAAAGCATGGATATAAATCTTTTGCAAATAAGGGTCAGAGCTGTTGAAAGGAGGATAGGGGAATGGAAAAAAAATGAATCAAGACATAGCACAAACAGGGACAAATTCCCTTTCATGAATATGATGATATGGACCTGAAATGTACCAACAACATTAACAAAAAATATTCATGGATATTAAAACAAACAAGACTCCAATAACCATATTAGAAAAGAACATAAAATACCTGAATACAAAGGGATAATAGTTCAATAAATATGTGGAGAACTGTTCAGCTTTGCTTATAACCATGGAGATAGATTATGTAACTTTGTATTTTATTTGGCAATTGGTATTATATCTGATGAGCTCAAGAAAGAAAAAGAAAAAATGGGTATTTTAAAAAAATTTGTCATCAGCAAATGCTTAAAAAATGAAACATAGTATTCGTGTAATAGGGAAGTGTAGGAAGTAAATTGTATGTAGCCCAGCAAAGATGAAGTTAAAATTGTTAAAGTGTAAGAGAGAAAATTCAGTACAAAGGTTATAGAACCAATAAATATATACTATAAAATTTATATAGGGGAACAAAATTTATAACAATTTTCATACAAAAAGAATGAAAAATCATCTGAATGACTGATACATATTCATAAACGTTATAAAGTGATATTAGAATAATTAATACTCAGCTAAATTTTTAAGTGCCTGGGTATTATGTATATTTCAATTTAAAATTTCTTAGATCTTACTATATTATTATTTCCCTGTGATAAATAAGAATGTCAGTAATTCTCACAAAATCTTGACTGAGATTTCTCAGACTGAAAAAGCTCGCCTGAAGGTGGGGAACACATCCAACCGGAAGCACTCAAGTTAGTTATCTTCCTCACCATATAAACATGGAAATGCTATGCATATAAGGCAGAAAAGGAAAGCCTGACTGGACAAAGCATGCAACCTCAAACAAAAATTGAAATAATATTCTATGTCCATGAAAATTTTTGAATTCATGATAGTAATGCTCATGGGTTTATACTTTCCTTGTTTTCAAAGGAATTGAGGTTTTAGCTTATTTGTCATAGCTCTATAGCAATAACTCCTTTCTCAGTTTCTTTTATTCAAAGGAAGTAATTTTTCTTTAGATAAGAAAGCACATATATATGTATATTTTACATATATAATATCAATCAGAAATATAATTCTGTAACTATTGTCAAATGGATAAATCAGATCAAAAATAAGAACAAAGGGAATCTTGGGGCTGGCAAGACAGCTCAGCGGACTAAAGCACCCACTTAAGAAGTTTGCCCAAGCTCAGGGACCAGGGTTGATCCCCAGCATCACATGCCATGCCTCCTCTGCCCCCAGGGCAGGCTGAGCTCGCCAGAGTCCGGGCGTAATGGTGGATGCCTGTAACCTCAGCACTAGGGAGGCTGAAAGCAGGAGGATCACCATGAGCCCAAGCTGTGTAGTGTGACCCTGAAACAACCAAATACATGTTAAAAAAAAAAATTAAAAGGGACTCTTTCAAACACTGCTAGAAGGAATGTATGTTGGTGCCATAACTAAGAAAAAAATGTATGGAGGCTTCTCAAAGATTATACTTACAACTGTCCCATGACTCAACAATTCTATTCCTGTCTATACACTCAAAGGAAATGAAACAAAATTGTCGAAGTATTATCTATACTGTCAAGTGTATTGTGCTACCATACATAATGTTGCCAAGACATATAATCCACATAAGTGTTCAACAGTGGATGGATGGATGGACAAAAAATCCTGGTATTTATGCACAATGGGACATTTCTGCAGCACAGAAACAAATCCTATCTTTTCTGGAAATAGAAATAAAACAGAAGAACATAATTTTAGATAAAATAAGCAAAGCACAGAAAGGCAAACACCACATGATCTCAGTCATATGTGAAATCTAAATAAGAAACAAAGACTCATCTAGCTAAAGGAGAGCAGGATGTTGGGTGAGATGGGCTTGGTGCTACCAAGTCACAGCTAAGTGGTCCATTGTGTTCTAGGGCCCTATGATCCAGAAGGGTGACTCTAAACAAGAACATTTTATAATTCAAAATGCTAGAAGAGATTTTGAATGGGATTATCACAAAAGGATGAGAAGCATTTGAGAAAGTGTAAAAGACAGATATTCTGATTTTATCATTACAGGATGTATGCATGTATCAGATCATCCTTCATTAAGGGGAACGATCACAAGATTGAGGCTACATAATAAATTCGAGAGCAGCAAGAACCATAGAGTTAGACTTGGACCTAAAGAAAAACAAACAATATCATTCTATAGCTCATGAATCCTATAGGTATTATAAGTTAATTAGACCATGTAGGCCCTGCCCCCAGAGCACACTGAGAAGACAATTAAGACTGGGCATGGTGGCATATGCCTGTAATCCTAGCACTTGGGAGGCTATAAACAGGAGAATCATTATGAATCTGATCTACATAGTAAGACCCTGTAGACCCTGTACTAAATAAAAAATAAATTAATTAGAAATATTAAAAAGAAAAATGATCCTAAGAAGGCCAGAATTTTTAAATTTCATAGCTTTAAACCTCAAACCCAGATCTGGACATGTACAAGCTGAGTGGGTTTATGTGGGCAATTTTGCTCCCTGAGGACATATTTAACCTATGAATCACTGTAATAATAGTAGTAACCATTTGACATTGCTGTGAATGAGGCAAGAGCAGAATAGTCTAAATGCATAATAAATGCTGGTGAGTGTCCATCCTTCTGTTGCTATGGTCAGCACATTATGAATAGAACAGGAGGAACCTCAAGGGGACCTTTCTTCCAGATTTATAACACAAAACAAGCTATCACAAGCTTTCTCTTGGAACCCATTGGGACTCTTAACTTCAAGTGGAAGATATGTCAACCCCACCCTCATGCTTCTTCCTCTTTTTCTTTCTGATCAAATATGGAGTCTCCGTAATTCCTCACAAGAGACAATGCTCAACAAAGGCGTCATTCTTCACAATGCTTCTAGCTTGCTTACAGTTAGTGAATCCATTTTTATTTTCCAGTTTCTCTTCTCTTCTTCTAGTCTGATAACTATATAACATTCACTATTTCATGCTGTATTTTGGGAGGATTGTTGACAAATAAGAGCACAGAGTTACTAGGAAGGATGCACAGGGAGAGTTACAATAATGCCTTAGGATGTAGTCTACCTGATGCAACCCGAACCCATATATATAGAAGAGAATTAGCTTCTAACCTTTACCACCTGATTGATTTTGAGCAAATTTGCACCTGTCAACACTGACCATCTTAAATATAAAACCATGCATTTTACAATTTTTTATTAATTTATTTGTTTGGTACAGGCTCTCGCTATGCAGCACTGGGATTACAGGTGTGCACAACCATGCCTGGTTTCAGTGGCCAGCACAGTATACTCAGGGTTCCTCAGCTAGCATGGCATACAGTACCAGGGACCCAACTTGGGCCCTTGCACTTGCCAGGCAGGCACTTAGACAGCGGTGCTATCTCTCCAGCCTGAATCATGCACCCTTGCACTCAATGCTTCTATGAGAATTTGAAAGCAAATCACTCTGTAGCCTAGCACAGAACCTGCCAACCTCCTGCACTAAGAAAAAAAGCCTAACATATGTTAAGCAATTTCTTACTAAATAAAAAGTAGCAGCTGCTGTCAAGTTAGATAGAACTGCAGAAAACAATCACAATAATAGATTATGTCCACCTTTGGTCAGAAGGTTGAGTCTGTGGCTTTACTTACTCATCTCTTCAGGTTTCTATAGCATCTATTATGCATGAAGCATGTTAGGCAATGAGAACACGGCAGTAAATAGACCTATAGACCCTTAGTCACACTAAGTTTGTATTCTCCAGGGAGCTGAAAACAATGGACCAATGTTGAAACAGTTATTGAATAAGCCAAGTGTCGTGAGGGCATTGCAGTGGCCTGAACTGGGAATGCTTGAGGAAGACCTGGTTAGGATGGAGTTTCCAGGAAGAGGAACATAAAGAGGCTCCGAAATGTGAGAGACCTTCTGAATATCAGGGCCCAGAGGACAGGTCCTGTGATGGGAGGACAAGGAGAAAAAGTCAAATGACAGTGACAGCAGCTGTGTTGGGCAAGCTGACCTTTTGTCTCAGCCACTCTTCTCTCGTTGCTGGGACAAATACCCAACACTCAAAATGAAGGAAGGAAAGGTTTATTTAGCTTATTGTTCCTGGAGGTTTCAGTCCATACTCAGCTAGCTCCAAGGCAGAGTGACACATAGCAGAGGGTCGCAGTTCATGGCAGTGGCACAGAGCAGAGAGCAAAATGGAGAAGGAACAGCAACAGTGGTAACAGAAAGCAAGACTGTCTCTCTGTTTGTCTTATGTTACATCGGGGCTATCTTCACCCAGGCTAGGGGCAGCACTCACACCATGATCCCAGCAGTACCCAGACCCCTAATACCAGCAGTACTCAGACCCATAATCCAAGCAGTACTCACATCCATAATTCCAACAGTACTCAGACCCATAATCCCAGCCTTGGATCATGAATTAACCATAAACTGTAAAATTTGCACCTCAATGACTGCATGAGGCTTTGGGCAAACAAACACACACAAACCATAACACCTAGGAAACCTATCACAGTGTCTGATCCCATGGTAAAGGAATTGGATGACTGCACAATGAGAAGCTGAAAGAAGGTGAATGTCCTGAACTCACTTGTGGGAGCAGATACTGAAGGCTGTGGCATAAGAAGGCAGCAGGAAGAGGAAAGGGAGGATAGGTCGCTCAATGGGAGACTATTTAATTAACGGGGCCACCTGGGCCAAGATGACATGGGACAAATGGAAAGAGATGGGTAGCAACAAGATACATTTAGAAATTACAGACAAATCAATTGTATGCTATGGGATGAAATAAAGGATGTGTGAATTCAAGATAAAATAAAGTTTAGGAAATACACTCCTGGGATAATGTAACTTTTTTTTTTTTACAGAACTCACAGTATATTTCTCTTTATGAATAAAATGTCCAGGTATATTTTAACTCTATCTTGCTAGTTAATAGTATACACTAGAGTCACAAAGAACATTCTCATATAAATAGTGTTCCTTCTCAGAATGGCTCTAATATTTAATATGCTTTTGACCTACGTTGGATTACTTCATGAGTGTTTAGTGCTATAGTTAATCAACTTTTCTGTCCACTGTCATATAATTAGGATTAGATAACAGAAAATCAAAAACATGTCTAATATACTTTCAAGAAATTGTCTCAGGAATCTCTGTAAAAACTAACATGTAGAACTATCTGATAAGATACAGTGCCACTTGCACTCACAACCTAAGTTTTCTACTTAGGGGAGAGTACAGTGCTGACTCTGGATGCTGCCCACTTGTGGACTCTGCCCACTTGCATGCTGTCTCAGCATCAGTTAGGTGGAGGGTGAAAGGTTGAAGCACAGAGAAGTGAAATTCAGATATCCTTGGGATATATTAACAGTTACATCTCTTAAGGGCCTGGAAAGCCTTGTAATTAAAGCAAACTGGTAAACAGCCAATTAGCCTGTCCTTTTGAAGTGTAAACAAGGTGGAGATTCCAAACATTTGCTGGAAGAACTCAGTGTACAGAGAAAGCCTCCTCCCCAGTGTGGTATTTTTGATCTTCCTTATTGCTGTACCAAATCAGTTGGTGCCAGGTGTTCACCAATTACAGGTTTTAAGAATGAATGAATAAATGAATGAAGCAAAGAGCAAATGAATCTCGCCTCCACCCACTTTCCTGTGGTCAGAAAACTTTGCAGATGGTACACGTAATCCACACCAATGCAAATGTATTGGTGAAACCTCCTTAAAATGACATACACTTGGCTGAGTTCATTTGTGTTCCTCTATGCTTGCACACACAAAAATGTATCAGCAAACCAGAGGCTCTGTGTTTAAAATCTAAAATGATGTGATGCTAGTTGGGCCATGGTTTATTTTCAAACATGCTGCACTTGCAAAATGTTGGATAATGATGATGAAAACCTTGCAGAATAATTATGGTCCAATCAGGGAGGACCCAGCCCCTCTGAAGCTACTGTCATTCTGTCTGCTTCTTAGAAATGAACATCTCTTGCCAAAGGCAGGAAAGCAGAGCTGCGTGAATTTACTGCTGTTTATCCCAATAATGAGAACTTGAATGATGAAGTGTGATAGCATTAGAGGGCCCTGGCTCATCTGTATACGTAATCGATTGCTGTAATCTCTCTTAACCTCTCCCTGGCCTCTGTTCCCCCAGATAGTTAGTTCCTGAGAGCAAAGTGTTTTTGCTCTGCAGTCTGTAGACCTTTATCTCAGTAGTGCCTTATTCATTTCCAGAATGTTGTTTTGTAGGTGGTGCAATATATTTTTTAAACATTTTAAATTAGGGCAGACATAGCTAGGTCAGTCCCTTAACTGCAGAGTTTGCTTGGAAGTTTAGTGATTTGCATTGGATATAAAGTAATCTATATTGAGCTCAAAAAGTCTTTAGTCTACTCTGTGTCATTAAGAAAGTAACCTGTCTTTCTGTCACTTTTATACTAATAAATTATATATTTTTGTATATTTAATTACAGATCAATATTGACCTAAATGTATTTGTCTTTTGGGTTACCTCATGAATGGAAGATAAATAGTTTAAGACAAACCATTTCCTACAACAGCAGCTAGACCTTGTATTGACCTAGTGAAATTGTAAAACAGTCACATTAAGAAAAACTCATTGCAAAGTTGTTAGGTCATGCTGCTATAGGGGAATGGAAATAAAAAATAAAAATAGAAAATGAAACTCCTAAACTGAAAGATACCTCAGGTGAGTTTGTGTTCTCTAAAACTAAAGGATGAATTTTAGGAACAATAGAAGTTAAGAACAGAACATATTTATTGGAGAAAGAAAGCTTCTCTCCAAGAGAAGGATAGAAGGGAACCAGAGTGGGTTGCCTGAAGACACTGCCTATTCTAGGGACTTTTATAGAACAAAACCAAGAAGTGAGGCAGGTCTAAGTTGGAAAATATGGGGACTTTCCAGGTGGGCATGAGGTGGGACAAAGCTATAGTCAACCAATAAGATTACAAGTGCAATTGTTCAGGTAAAATTGATTAAACCCAGGAACAAATGGGGAAGCCAGTCCTATAGCAAGGAGGCATGAATACATAAAAGGGAATTTTCCTGTAGGGGATTGGGTTAGTGACTCTATCTGGCTTCCTTAAGGTGATAGCGACCTACTTAGAATATCAATCCTTATTTTTAGGGAGGTAAGCACATGTTTGATCTTTTGTATTGAAGTCTGACCCACAGGGGGAGTGTCTGTTTCTCTCCCACAGTTGGAAAGCATCTTGGCTTCCATATTGGCTCCTTTTGAGGGTCAGCCCTGTCTGACTGCCTATAATATTTTTATCTAACTCAGCTCCCTACAACAATGCTCATCAGAGGGTAGTCCAAAAGTACCTAATTCAATGGTTTATAGTGTTTTATTGTTTTTGTTTTGTTGGGTTTTTTTTGGCGGAACTGGGAATTGAACTCAGGCCCTTGCGCTTGCCAGGTAAGCACTTATTCTACTGAGCCATCTCCCCA
>NDGM011100141.1:0-12610 GCA_002564305.1 Octomys mimax | reverse complement strand
GGACCACCAGCCGGAAGTGCACAGGGAGTCATGGGCCAAGTTGACACAATGTATCAACCACTACATTGAGCCACTCAGAATACTGAACATGCTTAGCAATCTTCTCCTCCATGAAGTCCGAGAAACATTTTAATAGGAAGAAAAGGATGTTGGAGGAAGTGAGTAAAGATAAGCTTGGTGATAGCTTGGTGGTGTGAGCCTGTCAACTCAAGGACCCAGGTTCAATACCCAGGACTGCATGCCGTGTGGCCCTCATGCTGAGCTGGCCACCAAAACCAGGCATGGTGGCGCACACTTGTAGTCCCAGAGCTGGGGAGGCTGAGACAGGAGGATCACTACAAGTCCCAGCTGTGTAGCAAAACCCTGTACCAAATAAATAAATAAATAAATAAATAAATTTTTCTTTGAAAATAAGAAAAAAAAAAAAGACTATGTCTTGAAAGCAGGTATCTTTTGAAAGCAAACAGCACCATGGTAGGTATTTGCCCCACTGAGGTTCTCAGGCTCTATGGATTTTGTCAAAGCCTGTGCCACACTTCAAGTGCCTTGATATCCAGATTAGTGTCTGGATAAGGATCTAAAGTGCCACAAGTGCTTTCATAATGGAGAGACTTGATTTGAGTTCTCTAGTAGCCAAAGATTCTTGATACATTAAACCTCTGCCCTCAGTGTGAAGATTAACCTTCTGCACATCATCCACAGTGAACATGAGAAACTCAGGTGTGTCTTCCTGCTTCTCTCTGTATCAGTCAGCAAGCAGTGTACACAGAGGCTGAATCACATTGCCTGGGTAACAGAGAGCCCGAGTGATATGATGTTGCATAACACACAACATGCAGATACTCCGACGGAAACAGGTTGATCTGTGCTCCTGGGCCAGCATATAGTTAGCCAGAGGCAGTGTGTGTGTGTCATAGCAAGTGTTTCCCATATTCCAGAGACCAGCTCCCACTCCATAAACTGTCTTCCAACTCAAGGAAATTTTGTTTCTGTGATCAAGCTCTGCTGCCACAGGAGAACACTCAATACAATGGCCTGCATCAGTCCAAGGGGACAGCAAGGAGTCTCATGTTGGAGGCAGAAGACCAGCCTGAGTCTAAGAGGAAGGAACACAAGCTGTGTGCTCTGGGAGGTCAACCACAAGAGGAGGCTTTCCTCTCTGAGGCCCTCTTGAATGGACTGGCATTCCCTCCACTCAATAACTATTATAGCCATGCCCAGCCATCATACCCTAGGGGCTCTCTAGGTTCCACCAATCAAGTGAAAGTATCTCAGAGCCTGGGGATCACAGGCTGAGCAGGACAGTAGGACTTCCAAAGCTGGCTGGGAACATGGCTGGAGTCTTTTAATTACATAGTATTTGAAGGCATGGGCAGAAGAGCTCCCAAAGCCCCACATGTGGACTTCTGAAAATGTGAGTGGAATTGGCTGAGGTAGTATGATGGCTCCTATCTAGAAGGCCCAACAAAATTCCTGCATTTATAGCTGGGGTTTTGGGGTATAGGCTGGACCTAGGCTCCATTCTGCTGGGAATAAAGACTAGACATTGGGACTGAAAGGTTCTCTCCTCCTGAGATGGGAAGACAGTCCAGAGGTGCCTCCTCTGTTGGAGGAAAAGAATACCATGAGTCCAGGAGGAAAGAACAGAAGCTATGTGCTCTGGAAGGTCAAGCATAGAGGAGGCTGTCCTCTCTGAGGCCCTCTTGAAAGGACTTGCATTTATTAGCTATTTGAATGTCAACTAAGCCTTTTACATTCTTGGAATCAACTGCATATGGGTGTTCATGTATTTTATTTGTATATACCACTGAACTCAATTGCTATTTTAATGTGAATTTTGTGTCTATCTTAATAAATAGTGTTTTCAATATTAATTTTTTAAATGTGTGATCAGATTTTGTTATTAAGATTACTCTGAAAAATGTTTCTCTTTTTTCTTATTGAGATAAGTTCTCGCTATGCAGGTCTGGCTGGCCTTGAGCTCATTTTGGATCCCAGACTGGTCTCAAACTCCCAACAATCCTCCAGCCACTGCCTCCCAAGTGCAGACATTACAGACATGCACCACCATGCCTGGCTGAAAAGTGTTTCCTGAAATACATAATAAAAGATTGATATAGTATTGGAAACCACAAATTATACATTGAAATTAGGGTCCAGAGTCCTTAGTGCAAACCTTAATGGTCCTGAGATGCTGTGATGTTTCAGAGAAAGATGACATCAGCATAGCTGCACTCTGAGTCTTCTGATACTCCTTCAGATTACCCTGTGCATTCAATAAATATTGGTAATCCCAGAGTACCTTTGTCTCTGCCTATCTTGAGGCATTTAATTCGTGGTCCTCCTTTTTATGAATTACTAAATTTGTTTTTGTTCTTCATCTTTTGCTATACCTCTCATATGGGGGATCTTGGACAGGTCCCTGATAATATATTAATTCCTTAAGTGTTTGAAATGATTCACTGGGCAAATGATATGGGCTGGCATTTTCTTTTAAGGAGATCTTTGATAATGTATTTTTTAAAAAATGTGGGGCTATTTTCAAATTATTTCAACTTATATAAACAAATTACTTCCTCTGTGTTGTTAGAAACAGTATATTGGTCTTCTGGGGAGTGTTATTAAATGCTTGTTATTAAATGCTAATTATAAGAAGGGGATTGATGAAAGGAAAGTATTTCAGCATAGGTAATCCATTTTTTTTCTTATTTTGGAGGATTATTCCTTGAAAAAAGATGATAGACATTCTAGTTAATAATGTAATAGCATTAAATTGGGATAGTCTTTATCATTTGGAAGCTTTTAGTGGAATATTCCTGGCCTAGTAATTTTTTATAACAAAAGAAACCAAATTCAATAGATTTATGCTCATGCTGCTGGAGATACATTGCATAAGCTTTGTCACTATCTTGATATAAACTGGATAATTTCAGAATTGTGGCAGCTCCATTTAACTAATGAGGCCAAGCACCTTACTCAGAGATTCCTAATGCTAAGCTGTGATGAAGCACATTAGGTGTATGAGAAAAAAATCTCAGGAGGTGCAATGAAAGATATGGACCATTTTCCCCAGTTTAATGTCTAGGAACTGTATCCTTGATATTTTTGTTAAAATCTGATATTGGACAAGTTCTCTGATTCATTGTAGTCTTACTTGACAATTCAAATTTTTTTTGTTCTGTTTATTTTATTTACTATTTCTATATTCTTAATGATTCTTTTGCATATTAGTATTTACAGATAATCATATTGAAAATAGGAGGTGTGCCTTATTTTCAAGGTATTAAAATTGTTATTACAATCAAGATAAGAACAATCTCTACACATATAATTTTGTGTTTATAATAAAAATTATGATATGAATCAGTCAATTATCAATATTTGTCAGTGGAATTTACAGAGCATTGTAGTCCCAATGTTTATTATGGTAAAGAGGTTAAATAGGACTTATGACATTAAACAGCAGGGAATCAAACAATGAGGTATTGTTGGTTAACTTTTAACATGTTATCTTATACATGTTTCCTGCACTCCTAAGGTTAAATTAGTTAACCTTAATTCTGTAATTATACTTCTGGACTGTATTCTGTTAAGATTAATCTATTTCCCTACCCTTTTACCAATAACATGGTGCTTTGGTTAATGTAGCTTTATGATAACTCTTTAAGTAAAGTGAATCCTCCAACTTTGTTTTCTTTTTTCAAAACTATTTTGGCATTCAAGTTCACTTTCTTTTCAATATATACTTTATATTCTATAAAAATGTCTGCTATGAATAATCCCTTAGGTGCTTTACTATTTTGCATTCTGCCTGACTTTACTGATTCATCAACTGTTACAACAAACTTCTTTTTTGGTCTGTGGTAGCATCTACCACAGCTAAGTAAGTGTTCATGTACTTTCTTTCCTTGTGGACTCCAGCATGTCCTGAAACTTGGGTTACTAGGTTTATCTGTGACCCTAACTTTGGTGAGTCAAGAAAAGCCACAAACATTAGGCATATATATTTTATTTCCCTAGGTTAAGTCTAGAAATGCAAAATTTAATGATAGAGTCTTTATAGCTTTTTATATACCTGATCAAAAACTAGTGATGTTTTAACTGGTTGTGTTTGATCAGTTACCCAATGAGAAGGGTTAAAATACAGCTCTTGTTGTGTATGTATTATCTTTTAATTATGTAAGTGATTTCCTTATAGATAGATTGAACAAGTCATAAAAATCAAAAAAGTAAAATAAATATAGTTTGTAATCTAATTGTCTAGGAATGCCATTAATATTTTAGAATGTAATATATATTATATATATATATATGCAAAATAGGATAGATATACAACTACTTTCTCTTAGTTCAATGAGAAGAAAAATTTATACTAATAGTGTTTAGCCAAGATACCATATCTGCATCTTGTACTATGAATAACTACTACAAAGACAACAATATGCGATGTATTAATTATTGTAACTGTCCTACTAACCTATTCTGAAACTGTCTCATTACTATTTCTTTCTCAATAAAATTCATAAAAATATTTTAGAATGTATTATATACTACTATAGTTTTCTCTTGGTCATTTTCTCATATGCATACATATACAAACACAAAATTTTATATTTGTCAGTTGATTTGTTGTTTTTTTCACGTGGCCTATCATGGGTATTTCAATTTTATTGTATGTGTTTTGAAATGACAGTTTTGAATATTGAATAATATTCTCTCATATAGATATTCATGATTTATTTAACCATTATGTTAGCTACTTATACTGATGCCTATTTTTGTTTTCTTAAATGGGATTATATAACTTACTTTTTGAAGCATGACAGATTATTTTGTTAGGAATGATATACAGAAATAGATATTTTCTCAAAACTATTAATATTTAGAGATTTTTGATAATCCTTGCTTCTTTTTCTTTACCAATTTCCAGTTAAACTGGAAATGTATGAGAGTTGTGCATACATTATTGTAAAATATATCTCAATTGGCATGAAAAAGTGAAAAGTAACTGTAGATTTAACTCATATTACTCGTGAGATTGAAGAGTATGCTTGGCCACTTATAATTATTTTCTAAACTTTGTCTTTTATTAATTTTTCTACTTAGGTATTATCCATATTGATTTGTAAGAAAGCTTTATGTCTCATATAATAGGATCTATATGTCAAACATTGGGTGATGGAAACTGTTACGATCCAAATCATACTGTTTGTACTTGCTGAACCTTAAATACTGAAGGCTATATGACCATTTGCCTATATTCATTAGCTTTTGTTAAAAATATTTCATCAAAATTGTCTGTGTAGTTGATTAAATTCTCAAAGTGCAGATGAACACTTCTTTTCCCCTCCATACTCCAAGATCCATCCTTTAGGGACATATTTTTTGCTACTTCATCTCTTGGCTCAAGAAAAGTGCTGTTCCTCTCTTTCATTGAGGAACACTAAACATTAAGCAACTCTACAATGAAAGGAAAACATGTAGAGGATTTGTACTATTGCCTTCTTTTCTCCTTCTTAGTTTCAGATTTATGTTAATTTTTAGTTGTTATACATGTTAACTTTTCCCTTTATTCCTCTTTGGTATGCTTATGTTACTTTTCACTTTGTAAGTCTTCTACCTAGAGGCTCAGATGTATACATTTTCATTCTTCCATTTAAAAATTTCATATAGAACTTGCTTTTGTTTTAGTTTCTAATATGTATGACTTTCACTTCAGTGTCTGTAATTTCAATGAATATTTCCTTCTTGACTTTAGGTGATTAAAAAGGTTTGTGTTTTTAAAGATTTTGTTTTGTTTTGTTTTCTATTCATACTTCAAAGGAAAGCTTTCTTTCTTTCTTTCTTTTTTTTTTTTTTTTCCGCAGAACCAGGGGTTGAACTCAGGCCCTTGCGCTTGCCAGAGAAGCGCTTATTCCACTGAGCTATCTCCCTGGCCCAGGAAAGCATTCCTTATGAGTGATTTTAAAGCACAGAGTTAATTTTATGAAAGCTCATTCTCATTGACTATGTTGTTGTTCAAATCTTTTTCTAATTTTAGTAAATTTTCCTACTAGATATTTTTTGGCTAGACCATCTTAAAATGGTCTTTAAAATGTATTTCTAATCCTCCTAGTATCAATTATAATTTCTTTGTTATAAAACTTGCTGTATGCTATTTGATGCTTCCATGCTGAAAATTCTTGTAATGTTATAATGAGTAGCTTCCTTTAGCTTCCTAAAGTGTTCCTCTTGGTAGGTAACTGTTACTGCTTTTGAATCTTGAATTTTGCCTGTTTAAAAAGTGTGTATTTAGTACAGGGTCTACAGGGTCTCCCTACACAAATTGGACTCTTAGTGATCCTCCTGTTTTCGCCCTCCCAAATGCTGGTATTAGGCCCACCTGACAGCTCAGCAGACTAAAGCACCTGCTTAGGCAGAGCGCAGGGGCCAGGGTTTGATCGCTGGTGTGCCGTGCCAGCGCCACCCCCGGAGATCACTGAGATGGTGATGAGACTGGGTAGTCATGGCATGTGCCTTTAAGGCTGAAAACAGGAGAATCACTAGGAGTCCAATTTACATAGTGAGACAGTGCGACCCTGAAGACCCTGCAGATCATGTTCTAAATACAGGAAAAAATAAAATAAAAAATAAGATGAGCCAAGTGTTGCTATTACAAGTGTGCCACTATGCCCAGGCTCATTCCAACTCAAAGCTTCCTGAGGATGGGGCTGGCATCACATGCGGGAGGATCAAATATGGTCCCTGTGACTGCCTAAGCAGGTGCTTTAGTCTGCTGAGCTGTCTGGCTGGCCCTTGTATTCTGCCTTTTTAAATACTGACGTTGTAATGTCTACTTTTGTTATGTGTTTTAGTTCACTTTTCCTTACCTTGTCATCCTTAAACTATTTGAGTCTTTAAAATATATATTTAGGAATAATATACTTGAGTTTGTACTCAGTCAGATTTTCATATCTGCATGTAAAATAAGTTCATGTGTATTGTTCAAGAAAAAGATTTATTTATTTGTCATAATATTTGTTTCTCTTTAAAGTATTAATACTTTTTATATTTAAAACATTTTTGGTACCTTTTATGCCTAAAATTTTTTAAAAATTAACTATAATAAAAATTGGAAATCTATTCCACCACTTCTCTCTTCCAGTTTTCATCACTTAAAAATTTTAATTTTGTACTTTATTTTATGGTATTAGGGATTGATATTAGGGTTTATACATGCTAAACAGTGGACTACCACTGAGCTACATATCCAGTCCTTTTTATTTCACTTTATTTTGAATCGGAGTCTCACTAAATTTCTCTGGATTGCTTTAAACACGTCAACCTTCCACGCCAGCCTACATAGTAGCTGGGTGTAGTGGTTGGTACATTGTGTCAACCTGAGAAGTTAAAAGCTTAAATTGGCTCAGCAATTCCACACCCTAGGGTATGGAGGCCCCTCCCGAGGGTGTGGAGGACCTGCCCTGGAGTGACTCAGGAACTGCTGAAGGACAGAGGGAGCCACTTCCTCAGAGGAGCTCCAGACTTTGTGATCAGCGTGGAAGGAAGAGAGAGGCTTGCTAGAAGCTGCAACAGTGTCTCCTCCTTTTACTCTTTGTTCTTTTCTGCCGCCATAAACTGCTATCTGTTCCATATGCCAGTCTGCCTTGGAGCCGAGTACAGACTGAAACCTCCACTAACTGTAATCTGAATAAACCTTTCCTTTCTTAACTTGGGGTGTTGGGTATTTTGTTCCAGAAGGAGAGAGAAAGGTAGTAACTGAGGTACTGGGATAACAGGCACATGCAACTATACTCAGCTACTATTATACTGTATTCTTAAATTTCTGAAACTTCACTCTTTATCCCATTTCCTTCATATCTCTGATAATACACAAGAGACAGCCACTTTATTTAACTTTTAACTTTATTCTATTCTCTATGTTCCCTCATTCCTTCAAATTTTTATAGTACAGTACTATATTTTCACTTTTAAAGCACATGGTTTTCCTATTTTATTCTATCTTCATTATCTCCACCTTTATTTATTTATTTATTTAATAATGTGTTTTGGGCAGGGTCTCATTACACAGCTCAGACTCATAGTGATCCTCCTATTTTCAAGCCTTCCAGCACTGGGATTACAGGCATGTGCCATAATGCCTAGACTTAGTCGCTGGCTCAGCATGCCCAAGAGCAGGGCTAGCATGGTATGTAGTGCCAGGTATTAAACTCTGGTCCCTGTGCTTGCCTATGCAGGTGTTTAGTCCACTGAGGTATCTAGCTGGCTCTTTCCACCTCTATTTTGTCTTAGATATACACTTAAGTTGACTTTTTTTTAGGAGTCCAAGTAAATATATTCAATGCTCAGAGCTAATACATTTGCTATATATTTTTTCAATTATCCATATGTTGACTAGAACTAATTTTTTTTCCTTTAAAGGAAAAGGTTCATATGAAAAATATTCTCCATACTGCGTCATTCAAAATAAGAACACCTATGTATTTGATGGCTATCTTGTCAAGATGTATGAAATCTTGGGTTCATTCTTCTCTATAGAATACATGATGAACATTCCTAACTGGCTTCTTGCTTCTGTTTTAGTAAGGACATTTGTGTCACTTGTTGTTCTGTCTGGTAGAAATAGGTTGGCAACTCAATTTGTGAACTATAGTGCTTTTGAGAATGAAAATGAATAATTTAGTAACTAGAACAATAGGCTTAGGGCTGGAGAGATAGCTCAGCGTTCTCTATTCTACAGAGAAGAATGAACTGAAGATTGCATACATCTTGGCAAGATATCCTTCAACTATAAAGGTGTTCTTATCTTGAGTGATCAGTGTGGAGAATATTTTTCATATGAACCTTTCCCTTTAAAGAAATAGTAAAAAGGGGCCAGGGAGATGGCTCAGTGGAATAAGTGCTTCCCTGGTAAGCACAAGGGCCTGAGTTCAATCCCTGAGTCTGCCAAAAGAAAAAGAAAAGAAATAGTAAAAAGAAATAGTTCAAGTCAACACATGGATAATCAGAAAACAAACAAAAAAACAAACAAACACCACCACCAACAAAAACCAACTGTAGCAAATATATTAGCTCTGAGCACAAGGACCTGGTTTTGATCTCTGGTACTGCCAGCTGAACTGCTCCTTGCCAGCCACAGAAACCAGGTATCATATCACACACCTATAATCCCAATGCTGGGGAGGCTGAAACAGGAGGAGATCACTGCTAGTCTGAGCTGCATAGTGAGATCCTGTACCAAATAAATAAAAGGTTAAAAACAATAGGTTTAAACCAGGGCAGTACTAGACTGAGATATTTGTTTTTACTTGTCTGGGAAGCCATTGGTTCTTTGATTTAAGATTCCAATAATTTAGTAGGATTTATCTGTAATAATTATTCTGGTTAAATTTTTCTGTAATGCGTTTGTCAATGTCTAAATTAAAAAAAATTATTACTGAAAGAGCTTTATTAATTTAACTATTTTCTTTAGGGAGCATAATTATCGCTGTGTTTGCTCTCCTTTTTTACAAATTTCCTTATTTTCAGTGTTTTTCCTTATGTAGTCCTTTCATTTACACTTAATTTTATTCTCTCTTTTTTTAACCTCCATTTACTTTATTCTGCTTACTGCAGTTTCTGTTCAAAATTTAGGGTTGTTTCCAGGAATTGTGTTGTTTCTGCCACTCTGTCCCTCTCCCACATCCTTTCCTTTGAAACCCATGAGGCATCTAAGGCTGTAATTTTACCACTTGCTGCTCCTGCTGGAACTCAGAATAAGAAATACCCAATGATATTACGCTACCAGCACCTTAATCTGTAGCTAAAGAAATAAGTAAAACAGATGAACAATTGATGAGCTTCCAGAAAAGCCTCCAGAGAGCCAAGACATGGTAAAAGAATGTGAAGAGACTTATGCGACATTATTAAAGACATGAAAGTTGAATTATGCACAGTAGACCTATCAACAAAACCACCCAGCAGAAAACCACTTACATTGTGGAGGTGACCATGGGCAAGCTCCAAACAGCTACAGATGATGCTTTAAGGCAGAAAAGTAAGCCCCTGAGTTCTGTATTGGTGGCAGTTACATCTGCTGTTGCAATGTCTCTCTCTTTTGACCAGCAGCTGACCAAGTCAGGCCTGCTCAGGTGGCTCCAGGAGCACGAGAAGGACTTGCGGGCCCAGAGAGATGGAGGGAAGGCTAGAATGAGTTTTAATGACATCATATCAGATTGGAAAGTTGCCAGATCTACAGCAGCATTAAGGCCAGATCATTGGATTCAGTTTGATTTTTCCTAAAAGATTGGAAAATTCTCTTGGACTGATGGTATAATATTTTTGACATTAAGGGATTTACTAATGTAGTACCTCTAAGACATCACCTTCTCTTTAAGGTGTTGAATTTGCAAAATAGCCATAGTAAATGAAGCACCTTTCAGAATGGATTTGAAGATATGATCCAGTGGACAGTAGAAAAGAAACCGTGGGAATTCCCAATTAACAGTGAAGCAGCTTTTGATGATGATGGTCCAGAATTCATAAACATGTATTTCTGGATAAATACCTAGAAGAGTTTTCAAAACAAGAACCAAATCTCCACATCATGGAGCTGGAGACTTGTGCCCATTCCAAAAACTTGTTCTAAGTATTAAACAGAAGAGTGAACACACAGTGTGGTTTATAAATTATATAAAGAACAAAAGAACATTTTAAAAGAAAGTAAAATATAATTCAACTAAGACTTTGTCATTGTTATTTTACGTTATTGGAGATAAATATTATAATGAAATAACTTTACTAGTTTTTATGTTTTACAACAAAAAATGCCCTTCATTCCTTAAAAGGTTTTACTTTTTTAATTTCTTTCCACAAGTTTTCTTAGTTGTATCATTTTATCATCTCTTCTTATTATCAGTTTTTGTTTTGTAGTTCTTTCTTAATATTGCTGATTTTTGTATTATAAATGTTTTAGTTCCTTGACAATATTAAGTTGTAATTTTTGTGTATATTGTGACAACATATTACTGGCATGATTTATTATTTTCAGAATGTTTTCTGTGTGTATGTGTATTTTATAGTAGTTCTGTGTGGTCCGGACATATGGATTTTTGATAATTAGTTGTATTCTACTTGCCAGTATCTCAGTGAGACTTTTTGTAGTTGCATTCCTGAAAGCAGCTGGCCTGTAGTTCTCTTTTTCAGTTGAATTCTTGACTGATTTTAGAATCAGAGTAATGCTATTTTCCAAGAATGTCTTAGGGAGTGCACTTTCCTTCCTTTAGATTGCATTAGACAGTTTGAGGATCATTATTTTTACATATTCGCTGAAGTTCTTATGGAATTAAGCAGTGACTCTATCAAAACCTGTGATTTTCTTAGTTGGTAGGGTTTTATTACTGCTTCAATTACATTGTCTATTATTGTATTACTCAGGGTTTTTATATCCTCTTTGTTTAGCTTTGGCAATTCATATATATCTAGAAACATATTGGTTTGTTCTGAATTTTCCAATATGTTGACATATAGGTTTTCAAAGGAGTTGCTAGCAATCTTGTTCATTTCGGAAGTGTCCATTTTAACTACATGTTTTCTCTTTTTTCTTTTAGAATTAAACAATGGTTGTTTTATTGCATATTATTATAGTCAAATTAGTTCTTCAGATTACCAGATGAAAGTATGCAGAATTAGTTAAAAGTTATAAAAAATCAAAAAGAGAGAAAAAATTAAGCATTGATTGCTGATTTCAATAGTGTGCCAAAAATCATTAGTACAGTTATCCAAGGTATCCTGTATATATGCATATCTATTTCTTTTCCTCTTATTCTTTCTTTTCTTCTTTTCCTCATCACAGTTGTTCCTTCCTTTTGAACAGCTTGTTTTCCTTTCAAAGTATGTATTTTACCGTTTAGATTTTATTTACTCTTTCAGGTTCTTACACTAGGGAGACAATATGATGTTTATGCATGCAGGTCTGATTTTTTTTTTTTTCACTTACAAGTGTAGTCTCTAGATTTATCCATTTATCTATAAAAGCCTCAAGTTTACTTTTCTTTATAACTGAGTAATACTCTATTGTATAAAAATCTTTTTTTCCCATTCCTCAGTTGATGAGTGTTTGTGTTTCCAAGATTCAGCTATGACAAATTGTGCTGCTCTGGTGCTTTCAACATGCAGAAGGCTAAAATTAGAGCCATATCTATCACAATGCACTAAGGTAAAGTAAAAATGGATCAAAGATTTAAATATTAAAACAGAAACACTACATGTACTGGAGGAAAAAGTAGATAGAAATCTTGAAGACAGGGGTAGACAGAGAGTTCATGAACAAAAGCTAAGCTGCACAGAGAATACTTCAAAGAATCAATAACTGGGACCTCATCTTTTTGGAAAGTTTCAACATATCAAAGTAATCACTGGCAGAGTAAAAAGAAATCCCATGAATTGAAAAAAAAAAAAATGAGCCAACTGTTCCTCAGACGAAGGACTTCTATCTTGAACATATAAAGAATTAAAAAAAATTAGGCCACCAAAATTCATGTTTTCCTAATTGCATTGATTTGTATCTTTTCTTTTCTTTTCTTTTCTTTCTTTTCTTTCTTTCTTTCTTTCTTTCTTTCTTTCTTTCTTT
>NDGM011100134.1:0-15022 GCA_002564305.1 Octomys mimax | reverse complement strand
ACAATGTACAATGTATTAATTATTGAAACTGTTCTATTAATCAGTTTTGAAACTGTAAAAAAAGTTTGTCTAGCATAAGTTCACAAATAATCCTTCTTATGTTTTCATATTGTATAGTTTTAAATTTGCATCCATAATTCATTTAAAATTACATTTTGGGTGTGATTTAAGGGATGGATCCTCCCTTCCTTCTTTCCTTCTGTAATGGTTGATACATTGTGTCACCTTGAGAAGCTTAGAAGGTTAACTAGGGGACTCAGCAGTGAGCCAGGGTTCTCACCTTGTAAACATCATAAGCCTATGCAAGAGTGGGCACAGAGATGGTGTGAGTGAGCAGCCCTCCAGGTCAGGGTAGTCTGCTTACAATATAAGGGAGGAAGAGACTTGTTTCTCCCCTTTGTGCTCTGGAGCTTTTGATTTCTTCTGCTGCCTTGGACTGTGGCCCCTGGGCCACGCTACCCTGCCTAGAGCTAATTGATTATGGATGGAAACACCACAAACCATGGGCTAAATAAACTTCTCCCTTTTTAATTTGGGTGTCAGGTATTTTGTCTCAGCACTGAGAGAAAATTAATCAAAACACTTTCTTTCCTCCCTTCCTCTTCCTCCTTCCTTCTCTCCCTCACTTTTATCCCTCCTCCTGTCTCTGTCTCTGTCTCTGTCTCTGTCTCTGTCTCTGCCTTCATCTCTGTCTTCTCTCCCCTACCCTGAGTCCTGTCTGCTTGTGGAAGTCCACTTTGTTTTACCCATTTGTAGGAGAGACTGTCTTTTATCTATTAAATAGCCATTGTAACTTTACTGAAAATATATTACCCAACCATATCTGGGTCAACTTCTGAACTCCTTGTTCTGTTTCCTTGATCTAGGTGTAAGTTTGTCCTGGCAAAATTTTAGGAACTGGCTTTTAGTGGTTGGTGGATAGTGTGGTTCTGATTTGTGGTTTGCTGAGTTTTATTTAAAAAATATTCTCACAGTAGACAATTTCAAGTAACCAGTATGACAACAACCAACCTGTAAATCTCCTGGAAGTTTAAACTTGGCTTTCACAAGCTAGTAAGAGCCTGGCTCCAGCACATCACTGTCTGTCCCGTGTTCTAAGACCGTGCTGGAACCTCGAGTACTATGCTTCATGGTAAGTCTTGATATCTGGTAATGTGAGTTCTCAAATGTTGTTTTTCAAAATTATTGTTTCTATTCTAGTTCCTTTATATTTCCATATAAATTTCGGAGCCAGAATGTTGATTTCTATGAAAATTCCTGCAGAGATTTCAAACAAAATTGAATTCAATCTGTAGAGTACTTTAGGTGTACTTGTCATCTTAATTAACATTGAGTCTTCAGATCCATGATCAATATAACTGCATTTATTTAGGGCTTTTTGATTTCTTTTAACAGTTTGTTAGTTTGCAACACACTGACACTGCACATATTCTATTAGTCATATTTGCAACTGTTGTATGTGTTTTGTGCTATTATAAATGTTTTATAAATTTCAGTTTCTGAGTGTTCATATTAGTAGTACAGATATCATGACTTTTTGTCCATTGACATTATTAGGAAAAAGGAATGAAAACAAAGATGTAAGCTGACCAGCCAGGACAGGTTTATTTACAGCACACCTGAGGGGACTGCTCTGGCACTTAAGCCAGACTGGCAACTGTCATACAGAACTTGTGCTTTTAAGTAGGGTTGTGATCATAAAGGGGGCCGTGCAGGTAAAAGGTCAAAATAGGGCATTTGAAGGAAAGAGCTCAATGAAAAGGTGGTGCACCTAACTTGCCTGGATGGAGGCTTCAGAAAGCACAGGGAGTGTCAGTACGTGCAAAGGACAGGGCTGAAGGGTGATGGGCATTATGGGGTGTATTGGTCACGTGGCCTGATTCAGCCACGGCAGTCACATATCATTAGCAGGCATAAAGCACAGAGGGTTGCAAGCGTCTTCCAGTGGCCTCTGGTCAGCCTAGGACGGGAGTAGCCTGGCTCCTTCAGACACTGTGTTCTCTAACTTTGCTGAACCCACTTCTTGCTTCTAGTAACGGTTCTGTAAGTTTTTTTTTTAATTTTCTGTATAGAAAACCATAAAGTTAGATCCAGTTCTGCTCTTCATTTCAATGTGTATATCTCTAATGTATTTATTTTTCTTGCATTATTTCACTGTCCAGGACTTCTAATGTGGTTTCAAATAGACACAGTGAGAACAGATAGTCTTGCCTTGGCTTCTATTTTAGGGGAAAGCATCATCATCATTATCATTATTGTTGTTGTTATTATTATTATTATTTGCCATTAACTACTATGCTAATTCCTGCATATGTTCTGTAGTTGCTATTTTTCATATTGAAAGAATTGCTTCTATTTCCAATAGACTAAATTTTTTAAAAAATTATGAGTGGATATTAAGTTTTCAAATGTTTTTTCTGAATTTACTGAAGTGATTCCATGTTATTTGTTGTGGGCTGAATTATGCCCTCACAAAAGATACACTGAATTCCTAATTTCCGGTTCCTGTGAACATTACCTAATTTGAAAATGGGGCCATTGCTGATGGAATCAAGTTAAAATGGTATCATATTGGCTAGCGTAGGACCTAAATCCAATGATAGGTATCCTTATAAGGTGTTGTGGTTTGTGAGTAGAGATGTCCCTCCAAAGCCTCATGCAGTCATGGTGGGTGGCTTGTTTCAAAGGTGGCTAGATCTAGAGTTTGTGATTGATTCAAAGTGCAATGCTGGGATTAAGGGTGCTGAGATTAGGTGGGTGATTGCTGGATCAATCCCCTGATTGGATTGGCACTGCCCTAATCCTGGTAAACGGGTGTTATGGTTGATACATTGTGTCAACTTGAGGAATCTAGAAGCTTAACTAAGTAATTCAGCAGTTCTGTATCCTGGGGTGTGAAGGACATTACTGCTGTAAGATGCTGTTCATTGTGTCAATTTGAGAAGTCTAGAAGGCTAACTATGTGACTCCACAGGGGGCCATGGTCTTTCCTTTGTATTCATCCTGAGCCTGTGCAAGAGCAGGGCGTGGCGACCCTGTCAGTGTAAAGGACCACCTGTAGGGTGGGAGTAGCCTGCTCACAATGTAAGGGAGGAACAGAGGTTGCTTCCCCCCTTGTGCTCTTGCTGCTTCTGTTGTCTTCTGTCACCTTCAACTGTGGCCCCTGTGCCGTGCTACCCTGCCTGGGAGCCAGCTGATTATGGACTGCTCCTCCACAAACTGTGAGCTATAAAGAAACCTTTCCTCCTTTAACTTTGGGCGTCTGGTATTTGGTCTCAGCAATGAGAAAAATAACTAGGACATAAGGGATATGAGACTTGAAGACCCAGAGGATGAGGCTGGTGTGGGCAGGGATGGAGTCATGTTGGTACCAACCCAAGAAATGTCAGGTTGGCAGGCACACACCACAAGCCAAGAGATGAGGAGCCACTTTTCCTTTGAAACTGGAGAAGCATGACTCTATTGGCTGCCTTGACTTCAGACTTTTACCCTGTGCGTGGAGCTCTCTCTCATCCTCATTTGTTCATATGTTGAATTCCACTCATTGATATCTTCAGTGTTGAACATTCTTTCATTCCTGAGGTAAGTCACCTTGATCTTGTGTTATCCATTTTCTTTATTGCTGGATTTGATTTGTTAGTTTTTCAAAGAGGCTTTTACTTTTATATTCATGAAGCATATTGGTTTCCGTTTTTTAAAAAAATCTTTGTCTGATTTTTCTATCAGTAGAAAATTAGTCCCATATAATGAGTTGGGAAGTATTTTTTTTTCTTCTATGTTCTGGAAGATTTTATGGGGAGCTGTTAAACCTTTTCAACAGTTTGATAAATTTTCCAGTGAAGTCCACTGTTCCTAAAAGAAAACATTTCATTGTTGGGAGATTTTAAAAGATAGATTTGATTCTTCTTAGTTACCTTTTTTAAAGCCAAGGTCTCTCTATATAATGCAGGTTGACCTTGAATTTGCTTATGTAGCCCAGGCTGGCCTTGAAGTCATGGAGATCCTCCTGACTCAGCCTCCCAAGTGTCAGGATTATAAGCATGCACCACTATGCCCCACCAGCTTTGATTTCTTTAATAGAGCTATTTGGACTATTTCTTCTTGATGATATTTGGAAGTTCCTATTTTCCATAGAATTTTTCCATTTAATCTTATCAAGTATAAAAGCATGTAGTTGATTATAGTATTTTCTTTTAATAATCCTCTAATGTCTGTGAGCTCAGTAATGATTCCTCTCAGTCCTCAGATTTATAATTTGTTTCTTCTCACTTTTTTTCATAGTCCATTAAGATGGAGGTTTGTAGATCTTTTCAAATATCTGCTTTATTATCTCATTAACTTTCTGTATTATTCTGTGCTCTCAATTTTATTGATTTTACTTTTTATTATTTCCTCCTTGCATTTGCTTTAGGTTTAATTTTCTCCTCTTCTAGCTTCTTAATGTAAAAGTCTATATAATAGATTTGAGACTTTTCTTCTTTTCTAATATTCACATCAGATGCCATAAATTTCCCCCTAAACATTGCTTTTAGCTGCATTCCACATGTCTTCTTGGGGTTGTGCTTCCATTTCATTCAATTCAAAATATTTTAAAATTTCTCCTGTGATTTTACTTTAGCCCTCTGGATTTTTAGAAGTGTGTCATTCAATTTCTGAATATTTGAGAATTTTCCAGATTTTTTTTTCTCTTATCAATATAGAGTTCCATCCCCGGGCCTGCTGTGCCAGTCCCATCCCTGGGGTGTGCTGAGACAGCGATTGAGACTGGGTGTGGTGGAACGTGCCTGTAACCCCAGCTGTAAGCAGGAGGCTGTAAGCAGGAGAATCACTGAGTCTGTAAGCAGGAGAATCACTGAGTCCAATCTAGTAGTGAGATCCTGAACACCCTGTAGACCCTTCCCTAAAATATAGGAAAAATATATATATATATATTCCATCTGTATTATGGTTTGAGAATCTACTTTGTACAACTTGAATTCTTTTAAAATGTTTAGGTTTGTTTTATGCCCTAGAATATTTTCTCAAATGTTCCATATATCTTTGAAAAGAATGTGTATTCTAGTGATGTTAGGTAGAGTGTTCTATAAATGTCAATTAGGTCAAATTAATTGACAGCGTTCAAGGCTTTTCAATCCTTATTGATTTTCTACTTGTTCTATTGGTTACTAAAAGAGTGGGTTGAAGGGCCAGCCAGATAGCTCAGGGACTAAAGTGCCTGCTTAGGCAGAAGCAGGGACCAGGGTTCAATCCTCAGCATGCCGTGCTGGCCCTGCTCATGTGGCATGCTGTGGTGGTGACTGAGACTGGGCTTGGGGGTGCACGCCTGTAATCCCAGCACTTGGGAGGCTAAAATCAGAAGGATTACTATGAGTCCATCTGTGTAATGAGACCCTATACTAAATGCATTAAAAAAATTAAACAAAAAAGAGTGGGTTGAAAGCTCCCATCATGGTAAATTTTGTCTATTACTCTTTTCAGTTCTGTTTTTGCTTAGTGCATTGCAAAGTTCTGTTATTAGGCATATGGACATTTAAGATTATTATTCCTTCTAGGTGGATTTTTCCTTAACATTATGTAAAATCACTACTGCTTGTACTATCCCTTTCCCTGACTTCTACTTTGATATTAATAAAGCCATTTGAGTCATATTAGTGTTGCCATGGTATTCATTTCCTTGTTCATGAAGAGCATTTGTGTTGGTTCTTCAAAGGTTTTGTAAAATTCAGCAGTGAACTTTGTGCTGGGAAGTAGGCCTTTTATTTATTTTCTGTTGTTGAGAGTTTTTTTTATTACTGCTTTAATCACATTGCTTCTTATTGATCTTTTTAGTTATTTTGTAGCCTCTTGATTCAGTTTGGTAGGTTGTGTGTATCTAGAAATCTGTTCAGTTTTTCTAGATTCTCCGGATGGTTTCAAAATACTTCTTAATAATCCTCTGTATCTCAGTGGTCATGAATAGCCTTGACATGGTGCAGCAGCTTGTCGCAGATGGAGCTCTGGCCTGCCTGTACTTGTAGGTGTTCCTCAGACCATCCTTGTGCACACTGTGGCTCAGGAAGCACAGAACATCGCAGCTGTGCCCCATGCTGTCTCTCTGAACTAACCTCCTCTTCCCAACCCTGCCCTGTTACACTGGTGGCCTTGGCTTTTCTTGAACATTCTAGGCAGTTCCCTGCCTTGGGGCTACTGTACTGTTCATTCACTTTGTGTTTTTTGTCAGACAGCTGCATGATAGTTCCCTCATCTCTTCAGTAAAGTCTTCTCTGGCCAAGTCCTTCTTTCCTCCCTGTCTCCCTCCTTTTGTCCCCCTCTATAGCATTTGTCACCTTCTATCATATTGTATTAATTTCCTAGGGCTGTTAGAACAAATTCAGATGCCATGGGTTAGAAAGACAGATGTGTGTCCTCTCAGTTTTGGAAGGCAGAGGTCTGAAATCAAGGGTAGGGTTTGTTCTGAGGCTTTGAGGGAGAAGTTATTCCAAGCCAGTTTCCTAGTTTGTGATCACTGACAGCAGTTCTCAGTTTGTAGAAATGTCACTCCAGTCTCTGTTCCATCTTGCTGTGGTCTCCTCAGTGTTTGTGCTTCATATTCTCTTCTCCTTTCTCTAAGAAGGACACCAGCCACTGGATTTAAGCCTCACCTTAATTCCAGGGTGAGCTCATTTGGAGATTTTCAAATATCTTCAAAGGTCTTATTTCCAAAAATGGTCACATTTATAGGCGTAAGAGGTTAGGTCTTGGGCATATCTTTTAGGGGGCCACTATTCAGCTCATGGCACGTACCAAATAAGTTCACTTATTTATTTGCTTTCACAGTTCTCTATTTCTACACTAGTATGAAACTGCCCTCCTGGTAGGAGCTTTGCCTGTAGTACTTGCCTCAGTGCTCGATACTCAGCGCCTAGAGTAGTCCCAGGCACATAGCGGTGTGCAGCGCACCCTGCCTGAGGAATGCGTGCAGATTACTTCTTTCTGTAACGTTGGTCACTGCTTTTCAAGACTCCTCCTCCTTGGTTCCTGAGCTCCCGCATCACTCCTGTCTGGATTCTCCCTTGTCTTCTGGGCGTGTTCTTTCCCATTCTTCAGGCTCGGTTGGCACCTCTTCCTTTTTCCAGCCCTTGACTCATGTGTCCATGGTCTTCTCCTCTCGCTAGGCAGCGCCTCATCTCCAGGCGCCTTTTCAGACATAGAGGCCCACATACCTAGGTCTTTGCCTCCTCCTTTCTCCTGAGTAGTCACCTTTCCAGTTTTTTTCTCCATTTGAATATCCCCACAGGCATTTCAGAATGAATGTCCTCAAGCTTCTAACAGTAGCATCATCTACTCCCTCCAAATTCATCTTCCTTTGGGGTTCAGTATCATTAACCCTCTCATAGCCAAACCCAGAAGCTTAGGGATCATATTTGACGCTCCCGTATCCCGTCACTCACCAGGTCCTGATGATTTTGTCTCTTAAATATTCCCTGGACCAATCCAGTTCTGCACACCTTCACTTCCACAGCCCAGCTGGCGCCATTATCTCTCTGCTTTTTTCCAACATTCAAATTGTGTTTGCTTCTTCCCATCACGAACTTCTCCAGCAACCTGCGTTCCCTACACTGAGCCTGGTCCTTGTCCTTTCCAGACGGACTCTCCCCATCCTGGTCTCTTGAGGCCTGCTCCTGGCCCCAGCGATCCAGCCACACTGAACTCGCTGATCCCTGTGTTCTGCAACTTTGTGAGCTAGAAAGGGTGGCTCAAGGAACAGAGAACCTAGCCGAAGACTTCGAGGTGTTTCTGTCTCAACTGGATGGACTTCCTGGTCCCTTAGAATCTGAGGAAACTGCAGCAAAAACTTTCTAACAGCATTAAAATTAAAAAACAAAACAATGTCTAAAGGAGAGGTGCTATCTCCAAGAAAGGGTTTTGGGCCCCATTTTGAGGCACTTTCTGAGGAGCTTCCATTCTGACTCTGCTTTTGGGTGTCCATTGTTGGGATCCATGCTGCCACAATTATGGAATGTTTACTGCAGCCATCACGCAGCCCAGGCTTAAGGGCTGCTAAATGTCACTCTCCTGCTCCCCACTGCACGGGGTATAATTATAACGGGTTCACTCCCTTTTCTGTAAAGGAGGTGGATGCTTTTAGGCTGAAAGGGAGAGTGGAAATGTATTTTCTCTAAACTTGCAAGGGAGTTCACTTCCAGAGAGACTCTGGCATGGAGGGAGAGGACATGGCACAGCTCTTCATCAGGAATGGCTTTGGCTGCTGCGAGCGCTGCCAAGGCTGGCTCCTCAGATGTGCAAGGGCTCTGGCTCCTCCTCCCTGCCATGCTGCTGGGGAATTCTGGGAGCTGGAGATCCAACCCAGAGGCAGAGTTGGAAACACTGGGGCTCAGTGCAATGGCCACAGGACACACAGGAGAGAGCCGTGGCTGCAAACCACCCTACTGGGGCTGCGCCTACCCACGTGCCTCTGATATATCATGTTGATTTCATCCTTGTTACTTCTCCAGTGGAAATAACTCCTGCCTGATCTAACTTAACTGTGATTAAATTTAGGGCCAGAGAGATAGCTCAGCAACTTAAGTGTCTGCCTGTCAAGTGCAAGGTCTTGAGTTTGATACCCAGTACTCACGCCCCCCCCCAAAAAAAAACACCTCAGATTTAATTCCACAATTGTTTAATGAGTACCTGTTGTGTTTTAGGCATGAGGGGATGCCACGGTATATGAATGAGGTGGGATCTCCGGTTTCTATGAGTCTGTACAGCAAAAGTTGGCCGGTGATGATTTTCTACAGCCTGTTGGTTAAGTTTAATTTTTAAAGGGTTGATTAAAAAAAGAAAAGGCAAAAAGTTTGCTAGCCCCTTGTATAGAACTAATACAGTAGCCACTGTGGCTACCGAACACTTGAAGTGTGGCTAATAAATCAACATATGCAAATAGAATTGCATTAGATAAGGAAAAGTTACAGATTGAATTTCAAAATCCACATGAGAAAAGAATGAAAAAACTCCCACTGTTTTTATAATTGATTGCATGCTAAAATGAAAATATTTTAGATATAAAAAGTTAAATATAGTATTATAATGAATTAGATCTGCTTCTCACTTTTATAAATATGACTGTTCAAGCACTGAAAATCACATTGTAGCTCACATAGTATTTCTACCGGGTAGCACTGGTCTGGATTGTGAGTCTCAGCTCAGATCTGTTGCTGATTAGTGTGCTTACTGGGAAAAGGATTTAGCAGAGCCTTAAATCTATAGTTCTTAAAGGCAGGTGCAGCAACAGCAGCCAATTAGTAGGCCTGTTTTGAGGTTCAAACAAAGCAATCTATTGCGAGCACTCTGTGAGGTGCAAGCTGTTACACACACGTAACTGCATATTGCGGTTCAAGCACACCTGAAAACAGAGCTGGTCACCCCATGGGTCCTAGTGCCAAGGGGGGTCATGACAGTCATGGTTCCTGTGCCCCACTTCTTACCTTCTTACACTTACAAGTGTTGGCTTGTAACACTTAGAGTTGCTCCTTCCTCCTGGAGTACTTGGAGCCCAAAATCTTCAAACTTTGAATGAGCACCTTGTAGGAGTGGGTATTTTATTAGACTCTTGGTTACTGGTACGAAAAATCCACACAGATCTCAATATGGGCTTTACATACAGCATTTGATTTATTCACATGGCAAAAGTATGGGGACCCAAACCCTCCCTGTTACAAATGGGACGGTGAAGCTCAGAGAAGTAGAGTGACTGTCCCTCCCAACTCTGCACGGGTAGGTGGCTGAGCCTTGGTCTGAACTCATCCTTTGGCCTCAAGTACAGTGCTTTTTGCAAGGCCCTCTGGTCATCTAGGGTCCTTTGCCTGGCCTTGGGTGGGGTCATAAGGCATGTGGCACTGCTGGAAAGGGTCAGTGAAGGGCAGTGGATGCCCAGAGTTGAGGGGATTAGACTCTCCCTTTGTTACCCTTTACTAGTGGGGCAGATCGTGTTCATCCTTGGCACTCTAACTGCAGCTCAGGAGCACTGTCACCTTTCAGGTGCTCTCATTTGGCTTACGTGGGCCTAGTTGCAGGGACTCATTCTGCCAGCCCTGGGACCCACTGCCTCAAGGTCAGCTGAGAGGCTATTAACAATGCAGGTTCCCAGGCCTCACCACGGAACACCTCCTTTGGTAAGAAAGGGAGAAGGGTCTCAAACCTGTGTCTGGGAAAACATCTTTTGAGTTTCCAGGTTGATGGCCTGCTTGTAGTATGTGAGAAGGAGTGGCCGGTTCTTGTTAGGACTTTGGAACCAGTGTATTGGAAGCCATGGTCTCCAGCTGTCCTTCTCTCACCTCTTTAATTTAGGGGCTCGTCTTGGCAGCACTGCTTTTGAAATCCAGCTGGGTGCTTTTCACATTCCATTGGGTGCCATCACTGCCCAAGCCACTGTCTGGCCCCTGTAAGGCCCAGCCCAGCCCCACTGCTTAGAGGCTGGTGACTTGTGCTCTGCCGCACATGTGTCCTCCTCATTCCTCAGCCCAGCAGCTGCTGGTGGTGATAATAAAAAGGCGTCTCTTGTTGTTGAAGGATTGCTTGTGTAAATGGACATATGATAATATGTGACACAATAAAACCTTAATAAATAATGTAGAGAATAATAAAATGACCTCCTAACTGGTGTTTCTTTCTAGCATTTTGTGATCTGTTTTCCAAATGAATTCTACTTCAAAAGCTCCAGGTGCCTTGCATCCCCCATTATCTGCAGGATGAAACCCAAACTCATTGAAGGCCTAGGAGGCCCTGCAGGGTCAACTCCTTCCTGTCCTCTTATTCTTGCTCTTATAGGTGTCTCTTTACAGATGGGCCTTCCTGCTGTGTCTCAAACAAAGCATTCTGGCTTGGAGACCTTGGTAGTCACTTTACCTGTTCATGGCCTGGCATCATATTACATATCTGTTTAAATTATCTTTCTCCCCTACCAGATTGGATACTCCATGAGGATAGGGATTACTCACTTTCCTGCCCTACTGCCTAGCACGTACCAGGTGAAATTGTTGACGAATGAATGAATGAATGGATGAATTAATGAAGAACAAATCACAGCCTTTTCTTCCTGCCTTCTCCTGCCTTCTGCTCCTTGAGCTCTAACTTCCTCCTCCTCCTTTCACTGTCTTCCAGATCAGATTGCTCTGTGGAGGTCACCTACATTTAGCAATAGTTTATCAAGACGTAGGACATTATTCTCCTGGAAATCACAACTGTAGACGCACATTGCTTTTGCACCACATTTGTGTGCACTAATGAATTACGTGGAGGAGTAAATATTTCTGGAGCTGTGAGCTGCCCTTTTATCTTCCCTGTCAGGAGTGGTGGAGGCGATTTATCACCTCCTCACTTCCCTTATGGTGTCACAAGCAGAAGGCTGCTCTAGGTGCTACTGAAGTTTCTTTCACACAACTGAGCTTTCATTTGATCAATAAATCTTTCTCTGAAACCTGGCCATCTGTATTTAATGTGTCCAGAGAGTGGGCTAATTAAACATGGAGTTAGATGGCCTTTTACAGGCAGCTGATGGGCTAGCATTTTCCCTGTGACCCATGGAATTTCTCCCCATAGGAAATAAATCTGAACTTACTTCCTTGAGCCATGAGAGAGCAGATGCCAGCATTTGTTCTTTTTGGCTCCTTCCCTTGCTTGTGCAGACTTAGTATCACTTCTCTCCTGTGGTTACTTCTATTAGGCTATTGCTGAGGGTCCCAAAGCAATATCAAGCAATTGAGATCATGTTATCTGTTTCACGATTGTGGTCAAGATCTGGTGTATCAATTTTGGTAAGTTGTTATCCTACACAGTGCATGGGGTGAAAGGTATAAGTAATTACTCATAAATGTGCGCACAGAGGCCAATCAGACTGGTGCTGGCAGGGTGCTGGGACAGGTGTCATCCTGCAGTTGCTGGTCTTGGAAGAGGAATGAGCAGCCACCAGGGATGGAAGCTTCCATGGAGCTCAGGGAATGGGCTGAATATGACCCGTATGGTGTCTGTCAGGATGGTGGCAGAGGGTGTGGATCTCCTGCAGAATACTGGCTAATGGTAAGCCAGTGCCTCTGGCCTAATTCCTTGGACATGCATGTGAGACAGCCAGGAATGAAGAGGCTCCAGCCCTCTGCTCCACTGAAGTTCCACTCTCTTCTGTGCCTTGTCCCTGATACTGGCATGTATCTGACATCCCTGCTGTGGTGGGCTGACAGGTGGGCAACTTGTTACAACCAGCTGAACTGAACTAGCGTGGTGCTGGGTATTTGAGGCCCACCTGGGGATTGTTGGCAGCTAAGAGGCAGAAGAAGAAAAGCTGTTGGGGACACTTGGAGCTGTCTGTTTTCTTGGGGCTGCTGTTGGTTCTTTTGGAGGAGCCTGACATGCTAGCCTTTCTGATGAACTCGGCTGTTCACATCATCAAAGGAGTGTGGGACCTTGTAGCTGAGAATGGCTATGGTTCTTTCTGGGGGAGCTCTGGTCCTCGCTTTGAGCATCACTTCCTCTTCTGGAGGGAAAGATAGTGCATTCACTGCTCAGTCTCCGGGAGTAGCTTGATGCTTGGGCTTTCCTGATGGGAACTTGACTTTCCTCATCATCGAAGGGAGCTCTGGTTCTGATTCCGAGCATCGTTTCCTGGTCCCAGTTCAGTCCCTCAGCCTGCTAGCACAGATCCTTTGTCTGGCTGCCAGAGACTCTCTAGCTTCCACCACTGACTTTTGAGCCTTCTCAGCACAGATCCATGAAATAGGCCTGAACTAGGCACTGTCAGGGGCTCCAGGCCTCCAGCTGGACTTGGGAGAGGCCTTGTCTCTCGGTCTTCAGCTGGGAGCCAGCCCTCAGCTGGATTCTTTGGTCTTCAGTGTGTGGACAGATTTCCTGTAAGCTGGCTATTATAAAATAATTCTATCAATTCTGTGTCCTGTACTAAATTGTTCCCCCGGCAAATCCCCAAGTACAGCACCTGCTACGGACCTGCTGGCTACCTTTGTACTTGGTCCTTCCTCTTTATTATATTGCCAGTCATCTCCATCCTCCGTGCCTCAGACACATCTTCTCTGGGTTGTTTGTGTCCCCAGCTTCTGGGACTTCACATTCCCTCATGCAGAGCTTTCCTGGGTTTGCCTGGGCCCTTTCTGCTCTACAGTTTTAGGCTCATTTGATCTCACAAAGAAAAAGCCTTTTTGCCTCACTTGATGAGGTCTTCTGAGAAGTTTGCTGTGTGCCTCTTATTGTCTAAGTGGAAAAATGAAATGCCCAGCTGCCTCCACCCCCTCCCTACTCTGTGCAGGACAGGATGTGTCCATAGTGGACATAAAAGCACTAGGAGTTCGGGAGAGAGCAGCCCAGGCAGGGCCTGCATTATTAAAGAGCCAGGTCTGAGAATGGCTCTTGGTTCTCTGCTGTTTAGTGGTTGTGTCCTTTTACTTTTGTGTACTTTTACTTCAAGTACAGGCAGGCTGTACTTGGTGAATGCTATAGATTCCTTCTCTGTGAAGAAGTTGCTCCATATCAGAACAAACCAAATGGCATTTATAAAATATGCAGCACAGGGCCTGCCATGCTGTAGGTGCCCTAAATGCTGCTAAGCTGTACCATTTTGATTTCTTCCATGAGAAGCAGGCTTCCATGGTGGCAAGGGCATAAGCTTAGGAATCCCAACAGACCTGATTTCAAGTGCTTATTCTGTGAGTAAAGAGCCACAGGTCCTAGGTTGGGAGGGATTTTCCTGATGTTCATACTTTCCTAAAGGAGCTCTACAGGAAGCAGAAGATACCAATGCCCAGAACAGTAGCTGAGACATGCTACACATTCTTTCCTGATGAGTAACTGCGGCCGCAGCGACTTATCCAGAAATCCAGTCCTACTTATTTGATGAACAGTAATTTTCTATCTTTATTCTGCCTTGTCACCTGGCATAAATGTACAGAACAAAACAGAATGATAGGAGAAATACCTTGTGTTTAGAAACACTAGCTAAATTAGGTCACATACTTTATTGTTCCTGAGTACTGGGCAATAATGTATTCCCCAGCCCCCAATTTATTTCCCTTCTTTGAAGACAGACTGGTTGTCTGTTCCAACAACCAAAGCAATGCTTTATTTTGTTCATGCTTGATGTGATCTGCTCACCCAATTTATGCCTTGTTCAAGTGAACTTGCTTTAATACAATTTTAATTGCTTTTAATGCTTTAAATTAATTATAGCCATTTCAGTAGCTTCTCTCTATGCTGCTTCTGTGTTTCATCTCCATGGTAACGTTTCTTACAAAGATGAAGGGGTGTGTGTGTGTATGTGCGCATGCACATATGCCTTTTTTTAATTCTGCAGGTTGACTTCAATTTACTTTTGAATTCCATAATATCAACTTCAGAGAAGGGTTCAGGAGATGATAACAAGTGGTAGCTGTGTATTGTTTTGTGTCCTGGTGCAATGTTTGGCTTAGAGTGTTGGCCATGACCTCTTTTCTTCTTTCCCTCTTTCCATCTTTTAGCCTAGGAGCAGCCCAGAAGGACACATGGGGTTAATACTTAGACAATTTAATGCAATATCTGCACTCAATACATTGATGTTCATAGGATGTACATGTATACCAGACATGATTTTTTTTTTAAACCAGTGTTAGCTGATTTGGTTCTTGTACCACCTGCTGGGCCTAGAGATCCTATTTGTACTTTACAAATGAAGGAAAGGTACACAGAAGATGAGTCACTTGGCCCAGTTGCTCAACTAGTGAGTGATACAACCGGAATTCACTATTGGGGTTTCTAATATAAAATAGCAGGCTTTCACTCTGCAACAATATTGTCTTAACTTTTCTGTGTTTTGGGCTGTCTCAAATGCCCCATCCTCTTAAAAGAGTCCTAATGAACTAACTACTGCACCTGCCCTCACTCTAGCCCCTGACAGGGCTTTGTTTTCAATAACTCTAGAATGGATTGTTGAGTGTTGTTACCCTTTTATGCTCCTTAAAAAAAAAATATATATATATATATATATATATATTTTTTTTTTTTTAAA
>NDGM011100119.1:0-13895 GCA_002564305.1 Octomys mimax | reverse complement strand
GTCCCCACCCTATGACTGTATGAGGCTTTGGGGGGACAACTAGACACAAACCATAACAGGTCCTTGGACTTCATAGTTGCCTGACCTCTGTTATGAAACATTCTTCAAATGTAAACAGTTGAGTGAAATAATAAGTGAGAAATGGGAGCATGAATAAACAAGAGAATGAATGGAATGGAATTAATATTACTTGACCTGGATAGAGAATGGAATCATTATGCAAAAATTAAACTTTAATCATGTCAGACCTAGTTAAGTTTTGCTTAATTAATGTCTCAATTCCAAAGTCGTTAAGGGTGTAGATAGCATTTCCAGTAAAGTTCCTTTTACATTATGAAATGAATGCCCGCTGATTATGAAAAATCTGACAAGTTTCAGGATGAAAAAGATTACCACATAGGTCCTCTTTGTCACCTAAAAGTAAATATTAACCTTTCCCATATCATCATTTGAGCATTTTCATGTGTTGTAAGATGCTGCATGGAAACAGTTTCTAGCATTGCTATGCTTTAGCCCTTAACAACCCACACCCACGCTCCAAGGCAGCTCACATACAAATTCTACATAAAAGGCCAGGCACCAGAGCACACTGTCTCTCTAGGGAGCATGATCAGCGCCAGGTCCAGCTGTGCTTGCCCCAGCAGTCACTATGTGCTGCTGAGAAAATGGGGGCATCGCTTGTCTCCAGCAGCTGCAGAATGTCTGTTAGTTCCAGTTTACAGCGTGTGATGTTTTCCTAAACCATTCATTGGAAAGTGGCACCCAGCATGGGACTTTTGCTCTGCTTGAGAGTTCCTTGCCCCAAGGGCAGGGATGTCTGCTCCATTAGCAATGCATCTAATGCATTGTGCAAAGTGTCCTCTGGTGTGTCCTTCATCCTGTCTGGCTTGCTAGCATGATCAGCCGAGCCAGACCATGACTGAATAATAGCTGGGCGATGCATATTCCTGCCTGCACTCACATCTTCAGTGAGTGTGGCTCTGCAGGAAACATTCTGATGCAATTTCTTCTACTTCAGAGACAGAGCGTTCCTCCAAAGGCTGTGTGGCACTCAGCTAAGACAGACCCACCGTGCAAGCTACCTGGGCATTTCATCCTGTGGGGCTGCACCTCATAGGGAGGAGTCTCCAAACACCTTTCTCCCTGAAGCTGCAAGCTCATCAACACATTTCTACTCCCAACCCCCTTTTCCTATTTTGTCCAGAAAGTCATTTTTTCTGGGCAGTGGGTAGAGACCAGATCTTGGCTACTGCTCTTACTACTAATATTTCTTCCAAATCATTTGTCTCATCCTTCAAAACTGCCTTTCCCTCCAGGGCTTAGACTTTGGAAATCAGCTATAGGATGGTACGTATTTTCTCTACTTCCATTATACCACATTCCTCCCTAAGGCAAAGTACACATGAAAAGAACAGTGGCTTTAATTGGGGCAGAGTAGGAGTTTGGAGAAAAAGCAGACTGTCTGAAGGAAAAGATATTGGTTCCTGTCTCAAAAATATTGTCTGCCTATATTTGTTTAAGGCAGACTTTGTTTCCTTAATTTATTTTCCCTGGACCTTCAACTTACTAAATTAATGTCTTTGAACCTCTGCCCAAACACATGCCGAGCGTCGCTACCTTAAATCATTAGTCCTTGTAGAGTACTCATATTTGTCTTCTCATTTCAGAATTTTTCCAGTAATAGAAACATAAGAAGTATTATATGTTTCCTGAATTTTTTTCCAAGGGACCTGCGGAAGGTAAGTAATCAAACATCCAGACATGGCACAGATAGAAGTTGCCTTTATTTTACAGTTCAGAAAGCATTTGATATCACAGCTATTGACTGAATGCATATTAATTATTACCATGCAAAGTGTAGTGTGCTAGGCTCTTGTCGTACATATGAGAGATTTCATTATAGTTAGTAAATCTTGGAAATGACAGATCCAATTCTCCCAAGCCAACATCTATTTTTATCTGAGGATTTGGAGACAGTCTAATTTTCCACCAATGATGCTAAGTACTTCAGGAAAGTGTTGTCTAGTAGATCTTCTGCCCTGATGAAAATGTCCTACCTCTGTGTTGTCCAGTGGAGTAGCTAATCCTTACATGTATGGCCAATGTGACTGAAGAACCGAATTACTGTTTTTCTGAAATTTTAATTAAATTAAATTTAAATAGCAACACAGTTAGTGGCTACCATACTGGTACTGGGAAGCAGTATGAGAATTGTCTCCCAAGACATACCTAAGTATCTGAGTCATTTAATCTCTTATCAAATTTCTAGATATTTTTAGAATGTGTTGACTTGGAGAAAGGGGAACTGATTCTAGATAATTTAAGTTAAAATGAAAAGATACTGGAAGGAAACAGTGGGATAGTGAAATTAGAAAGTCATAGCACTTGGGCTCATGAAATAGGGCAAGATCAAGGTAACTCCAGAAAGCAGGAAAACAGTGCTGGGAGCAGCTGCTTCATAGCTGCAGCAGCCTGTTTCAGATGGTCCACAGTGATGAATAGATGCCTTATGTTTCTTATGTCCCACTTATATTGCTGGTGTTGCAAATTTCTGGAAGTTAGTGCTTGATTGGCTGAACACTGGCACATGTTTTGCCTTTGGCATGAGCAGGAGATTCCAGATTTTCTCCCTTCTGCCAGGAGCACAAGGTTCCTGTGTCCTGCACCTGTATCTAGCACCCCCACACACCATCTCTCCTGCCTTGTGCACAGTGGAGTATAGGCAGGTTCTACCAGGAAACGATGGCATTCGTAGTAAAATGAAAAAACATTGGACAACTCTCAAAGCGCTCTTGACTTACTAAGACAGTTACACTTAGTTATTAGCTACCTGTTAGTTATTAGTTATTAACTTCTTATTATTCTACCACTTTTGCCTTCTATTTAGAGATAAAGATGTTTTAGTTACTATTCCTGAAACCTACCAAATAGGTAATTAATGAATTACAGGGAAAAATGTTACTTTATTTTAAAAATGATATAGGAGAATGCAATTCCTAACTTGAAAGATACTTGGGCTGAGTTCATGTTCTCTAAAACTGAAGAATCAATTTCAGGTACAATGGAAGTTAAGAGCAGAGTATATTTATTGGGGGAAAGAAAGCTTCTGTCTGAGAGAGATACAAAAGGGGACCTGAGTGGGCTGCTCCTGAATCTGAGGTGGGTCTAAGGTGAAAAACATGGGAACTAGCTTTAGATGGGCAGGAGGTGGGACAAAACTATGGTCAACCAATGAGATCACAAGCACCACTGCTCAGGTAAAACTGATTAAATCCAGGACAAAAGGGGAAAGTAAGTCATGTAGCAAGAGGGCATGAATACAGAACTAGGGCTTTTCCTGTAGGAGATTGGGTCGGTGACTCTCTCTGGCTTCCAGGTGACTGATACCTTTTCAGAATATCAATCACTGATGCCCATCCCTAGAGAAGTGTGTGGCTACATTTGTTTACTCTTTTGTCCTGGGGTCTAGCTCATAGCAGGGAGGTATGTAACTCCAAGTTGCAAAATCATCTTGTCTTCCATACTGTCTCCTTGAGGGCCCTACCCTGCCTGACTGCTATAACATTTCTAGCTAATTCACCTGCCTGCAACGAAAAGACATAGCAAATATTGAAAAAATGGTCATAATGAATTGCAGAAAGATATAATATGCATGTGACCAGTTGCATCACACTGATGGTCTGATTTGTTTTTAAAGTGGCAACTGGGTCATACCATACCAAGAGGGGTAAAATTTTGTTCCTAGTGCAGGGGAAAAGAAAGCTACCATTGTTTTCTAATATAAAGCACAAATATACATTCAGAACCTATGCAATTTGTCTCTCATGTTAACATTACTGTGGAGGAAGAGGTGATTAAAGAAAACCTTTAAAAGTAGAAAAACACTCTGGAAGGTATTGATAATAAAAAAAAGATGAAAGTAGGTAACACATTTTAAGAAGCACAAGAATGCAACCAAAAGCCAAAGGTCTTACTCCTTTTTATTGTCCTCCAGGGATTCTCCATGTACTTGCTATTTCTACAGAATAGTTTGCAATTTGTAAAATATTTATGTGAATTTTCTTTCCCTGGCATTTGCACTATAGCTGGTGAGGTCAAATGGGCAAAGGAGCTTCTCATTGGACACGTTTCTGAGAGTTCAGTGGAATTGTAGAACTGGAAATCTTAAGGGTCCTCTGCTGAGTTTCTCTTTTCTCCTAACAGGCCTGACCTCCTGTTCGAGTGCAAAGAAGCCTGGTAGAAATAGCAGCCTGTTGTGCAAGGCACGTGGTAGTAAAAATGAGCAAACCAGAGTTAGAGAGTTGCATTCAGGAATGTTTATGGCTACATCACCTTTTTAAAGCGTATTGTGTTAGATAAGCTTTCTCAGGGATGATTCTGCCTCAATGAGAACCCATGGATAAATATTTCCCCATTTGTGTTTGTGAGCATGATTAGATCAGTTTGCAGTTAAAAAGAAAGTCCAAGAGCCTCAAGGAAGTGTCTTTGTGTGGCAGTGCCTCCATCATAAGCAGAACCATGAGATCTGAATGCAAGCATGTTGTTTCTCTGGGAGTGTGTAGTGGTTAGATTTAAAAGCAGACTCTGCTAATCTTGGCCTTCTGAGTTCCTTTCTATTTGGCTGCTGGTGATGTAAAGAGCTTTACAGAGATGCTGCTTTGATTCCCAGATTCTTGGGGAACTTTTGAGGTGGGGTCAGATGGGAAAGGATGGGACGAATCCAGAAAAGCTAAAACCACTGATGGGAACATGGTGGCAGCGAGGGGACAAGGGGATTCCTTCTTTGATTTGTGGAATTCTGAGGATTAAACAGGAATAATAATAACATCATAAGGGACAGAGAGTAGTGCAATGTTGGAGCAATTGCCTATCATGCATAAATCCCTAGATTCAATCCTGAGCATTGAAAAAAAATGTAATATATATATATAATTATTATATATTATAATATATATATATATAAATATAAAATGTAATATATATAATTTTTTTCTTCCACAACCAGGGATTGAACTCAGGCGCTTGTACTTGCCAAGCAAGCACTTATTCTACTAAGCTATCTCCCTGGCCCTGTAATGTAATAATATTACGTTCAGCAAAGACACATACAATTTATTGAAGGTTTACCATTGCTGAGTGCTTGTCGTGCGCTGCCTCCTTCACCTCCTTTTCCCATACTTTTACCACCGTAGCCTTGCAAATGAAGAGGCTAACCTTAGATACCTGAGACGACTTGTTCACAGCTGCATGGACAGAAAGTGATGAAACAGAATTAAAGTCGGCCAGCTGGGTTGTACTTGGCTCAAATCTCAGGTACATTTGGGGAGGGAGAGAGCCAGAGAAGTCGACTTGGTAGTGAATTGGCCAGCAGCAGTGGCAATAACCTATATACGTACCTCCCAAACATATGGCAGATAATACCCAGTGTTTATGTATTTTTCTTAGTCCATTGATCTGCACTGTCAAAAGTACAGTTGGCTTGGGTCCAGACTTCAGTCATTTTCCAGTTTACTCTTTGTCTCATTGTGGGTCCCACACTGAAGGGCCAGCTACACTTGGGGACCTCAATTTCTCATGGAGATCCCAAGAGTGCAAATGAGTGAAAAGGCACACATAAACTTCCCTGTGAGGTCCTTACCTAAGGTTAGCATGCTGTCTGTCACTCTCACATGTTTTACTTGGACAGAAACAAGCTCTAGGGACAAGCCACCATGCTGGAGTAGGAAGGAACTGAAGAAACAATTGTCCAAAGAATTGGATGTACAATTCTAGGACAGTCTTAAGTTTTTTTTTTCACCAAGAATCAAATTAAGGACCTCACACTTGCCAGGCAGGCACTGTGCCACTGAGCTATTTTTCTGGTTCCTGGATATACAGTTCTAAAGCAGGAAAGGTATCAAGAATTGAGAATAGTAATCCCATCTGGCAGAGGTAGAGTTTCTCAATTATAGACCACATAAAGTTTGCCTAGGTTTTTTATGTTCCATATTTAGGGCAAATAAGCATGAAAATTCAGAGCATTCAAATCTTTTATGAGCCATATATCATGTATTGTGAATGATAATGTATGTTTGTCAACTCAAACATAGTGTAATAATCAGTCACCGTAGATCTAATTATAAAGACACTAGTATTTTCATGAAGATAATCTTGTTAGGTATGTAAAATTTGTAATTCATCTTACTATAATCTCCAACTACTTTCTCCTTCTTAGAATAATAATTTTCTTATGTGCTTGTTACATTTGCATAAGCATTTATCTTTTACACATTCATTGCCCTTCTATATTTACATGAATTATTGGCAAGTTTTAAGTCTTTCCAGAGTTTTGAGGCAATTTATACATCTCCATTAGTGTAGATCATTGTTGGCTTCATTGTGGATGTTTTTGCCTTCTCTTCTGCCCAAGCCTGCAGTATTTTTAGTTGCAATTCAGCAGTAAAGAATACAGCAATCCACTCTTTAAATAAAACTAGCAAGAAGGCAAGAGCAGAGACTCTCAAACAAGCAATGATGGTGCATTGTCCAAAGTATGGAAGAAGTGACAGGCCTGGATGTGAGAAACCTGAGGCCTGGTCTTTTTCAGCCCCTAATCACAAAGAACACATAGTTAGTTTAGGCTTCGGGACTTTCTCTGTTAACCATCAATAAAAGCATCTATATTGTACTTGGCACAAGTATGCATGTGAAAACATGTTTATTATTTTTTTTTTAGTAATAAAATTTAAACATAGCCATCAAGAGGTGAAAGGTTAAATAAAATAATATGCTCTCATATGAAGCCCTCCAAAGTTCTGTACACAACGTCATCCAAAGGTAAATATGAAATAACTGTTAAGTAAATATTTTTCTTGCTTTTTAATCTCATGTATTCCTTCATTACAATATCGAATTGGACATTAGAAATATAGTAGTAAAAAAAGTTTTCCTTTTGTACCTTACATTTGCTTGAAATCAAATGAAGTAAGTGATAGGTGTGACACATCAGTGGACACTGAAACTTTAGACACAGTCATTGGGGGTGACTTCTGTGTGATGGTGACTTGTGGGCTCTGATTGAAGGACGTTAGCCGTGTTGATAATTGGCAGAAGCAGAACCTTGGCGTTGGGACCAGCAGAGAAAGAGCTTTAAGGTAAGACTGTGCTTGGTGTGTCTAAGGGACAGAAAGGAGTTGAGTCCAGTGAGTGAGTGAAGAGCAGAAGATATTGAGAAGGAAGTAAGGCCACAGGTGGGTGAGATGGGCACAGCATGTAGGGACTTGTACTTCATTAGTGCTCATTGGCTTTTACTGTGCATGAAATGGAATTGTTTTCAGTGAAAAGGGAGGAAGGCTCCGCCCCGTATTATTTTAGGATCTCTTGGGTTGTTTGAAGAGGTAAAAGGAAGCATCTAAGCATCTAGGGGCTACTAGAGTCATGTGGAAAAGGCTCACATTCATGAGGGTGGTGGCCTGGGGATGATTCTGGCTACGAATTTAAAGTATATTCTACAAGATTTGCTGATGAGTTAGTTTGAGTGTAAGAAGAGTAGAAAGTGGCTTAAGGGGTTTGTTCTACACAGAAGGACTGAGTTTTATTAAGTGAACATGAAGAATATAGACAGGAAGCAATTGGCATGCTATTAAGTATAGTAGTTTCATTTTTATATAATGTACAATACATCTAAGCATGAGAATTCATAATGAAGTGTCTGTGATGGTGTACCCTACCCTGACTAAAGTAATTACCTATAAGAGGGTGTAAGCACAAACAAATGAGGTGTGCCCTTATTTTTTGATTGCATATCCTTTGATATGGATGAAATCATTTATGGTGTACTTGTGTGTATCCACTCCTTTGTAACTCATCAAATAACACTAATGTCTAATGGTTTGGGGTGGATTAATTGTGAACAGGGTCACTGATGCCTTCTGGATTAGATGAATGAGCTCACATGGGCATTTTCATGAACCATAAAATATGTTATGGTCATTATTTTTGGTGCATTTGTTGGTTGTGGAAATTGGACAAAATATAATTGGTAAAATTCTTCTGTTTGTCACTTTTTCTGTATTTAACAGTATGGTGTCTTCCTCATTCAGTCCACAATACTGCTTGAAACTGAAAAAGAAACCAGATGTCAAGGTTTAATTTCCTAGTGACTCATGTTCACTGGGCTTGACAATATGGAAAGCTTAATCAATCCTCCACAGGTCAGCAAGTCTCACCCAGAGAAAATCTTAGGAGCAAATATCTGACTTTTTGTCCTTATAGTAGTCACCTAGAGAGCAGAACCCCCAGCAATGTGCAAGACACCCTGTCTGACTGGAATTAATAGACTCTAGGGCTCACCACTGCCTTGCTCTGTGACCCTAGACCAGCCATCTGACCTCCCTTGCTCTTTCTTAATTGAGAAAGAAAATGAGGAAATGAATGTCAGTTTCCTACAAGCCTCACAGATGCATTATGGGAGTGTCAGAGTGTCCCTTAATTAATACTTTATTTGGAAAAAAGCATATCAATATATTCATCTTAAAATATCAAATTTTAAAATCCTTGCAAATTGGAGTGGTTGGAATTCATGTTCTGGTGATAGCAACTCAATTGCATTGTTCTCTTTGCCCTGTGCAAAGAGCAAATGAGATTTACTTTTGACATCAAGCAGTGTTTATGTTGGAGCATAAAACCAAAATTTATAAGAAACCAGAGTATAACATAATAATGTATAGGGGAATGTTCACAGTTTTAAAGTTGATAAGATCAGTTCTCTCTTGTCTAAATGCCAGGGCTTTGCAACTATCACTCTATAAGTTATGCAGGTCCCAAATCATTTCCTTGGGATGAGAGGCATGAAGGGAAAATTAGAAAAAATCTTGTATGAACAGAATTCACTGTTGCCGGAGAGCTGAGAGGTGAGGCCCTGAAAGCTGATGAGGTGTACATGCCTGGGCTCTAGCCTCATGCCCCTACATAAAATCAGGGAAAGGGGCTTGATACAACATGTGAGCATAGATAGAAATTCAAAGTAACTTCCCTTGTAGTGGTCTAGACCTTTGCAGTGGTCTTCTGCCTCTTGGGCCCCAATGCTGGTGAACTCCTTTCTTGTTCTCCAATCCTCTTTGTTTTTGGAGAACACTCCTTCCTGTCTCTCTGTGAATCAGACGGGATGACCCATCGCTTTTCTCAACATCTGTGCTCCTTTTTTTCCTTCTGTTTGTATTTGGGACAGGGTATACAGGGTGTACAGGGTCTCACTGTGTAGATGGGACTCATAGTGATCTTCCTGTTTACAGCCTCGCAAGCGCTGGGATTAGAGGCACACGCCACTACACCCAGTCTCAATTGCTATCTCAGCGCACTCTGGGGCCAGGACCGGCATGGCAGGCCAGGGGACTGAGCACCTGGCCCTGGGATCTGCCTAACTGTTTTCCTCTTTAAAGACTTCATTTGAAGAGTGGAGGTGATTTAGGAGAGTCTTTGTATTCCACATGGCTTGTGTGACTATAGATGAGTGTTTCCCTTCAATAGTCTTCAAGAGATTATTGGGAACATTTGAATGTATATCTGGTATGGAGAAATGCTTGGTACTATCCACTGCGGTGAGTATACATGGTGCAAGTCTCTGTTCTGAGAGGCTTGTTTTCTGAGCAGGAGGAAGGTGTACCAGTGGAAAAGCCTCAGGTGTACCAGTGGAACAGCCCTTCCAGGAGCTCCCTATGCATAGAGTGACTTTTCCTATGAGATGATACCTCCTTCTGGGAGCAGCCTAATGACTGGTCAGTGTGGGTGTCCACTAGCCCTGCTGTTTCAACTTGTGACACTGAAGCATCACAACAACTTCAAGAATTTCTGTGTAGCGGATGGTAGGTTTATTTTGTTCAGCCTTGTTTGCTTCTTATCTTCCTCAGCTGTGAGCCTGCAAGCCCTTGCCAGTCAATTTCCTGCACACAATCCCTGTCACAGGATCTGCTCTCTGAGTAACCTGATGTGTGCCCTCTTCTAAGGTTGTGGAGAGGTATGTTTATAATCCAGTGATCCTCATAATAATTATATTCCTTGGAGATATCTGCATGCATTTGCATCCAGATATATGTGAGAATATTCACAGCATTGGGATTTTTAGTATCCCTAATTTGTAATATCTGTCTATCTATCTATCTATCTATCTATCTATCTATCTATCTATCTATGGTACTGTCACTTTTTGGGCAAAGAAATTAAAGGGAACATTTTCTGTGGGCTTTGAGAATGACAATTTCATCTTTTCTGTGTGAAACCCTCAAAAGGATTCTCCCCTACCATAGCTATATGTGAATGATGAGGGGCAGTTGCTCATGGGAGCCATCATTCCCAAAAGCTGAGGTTCAGAGAATCATTTGGGGAGAGAAAGAAAAGAATTTGGTCTTTGTTGATGATATTGAGAATGATTATAAATGTAAAACCCAACAGGTTCAGGGATTTAGAAACATTTTCCAGAGTCAAGAAAGAGCAAGTTACAGTGAAATAAAAGACAGGAGAAGAGGTAGGCAGGCAAGATAGTTCAGTGTTGCTATGATTAAAAATTGCTAAGATTTGGCCAATCACCTCTGTGCACTATGTTAATTATACAGACCAAAGCAATCTGTTTAATGTTTAGTTTTATTGATCTCAGTTTCATTGTTATATTTAATAAAAATGTGAGTATCTCAATATACCTTAACTACTGATTACATATGACAATTACATATTGAATCAAATGATAAAATATTTTTAATTTCATTGAGAAAATTATCAAGAATATGGTATGTTTTTGAAGTATGACAAATGCCTGATACTTGTTACCCAAGCATATGTTCTGTTAAACTTTCACTAAATATTTAAATTTCTCTGCTGGAATGGAATGCAAAAAAGAGAAAGATAGGAAGCAAAATGCATGGATTTAAATTCTTAAATTTACCATACAAATTAAAAATTTACATATCTAAGTTTAATCTTAGTAACATTCAACTACCTTGGCTACCTACCTCGCCTCCTGCCTTTTATTTCACTGTAACTTGCTCTTTCTTGACCCTGGAAAATGCTTCTAAATCCCTGAACCTGTCAGGTGTTACAAGCATGTAATTTTACTTTAACTAAATTCTAAACACCAGTAAGAGGCAAATTTGACATGGGAACTGTGAAAGAGTCTTATCTACAGCGACACAACTGTTACCACCCTAATATCTATTAAGTAGCACAGAATTATAGTGTAACAACTCTGAAATTGCTTGTGGCATCCACATGAATACCAAATAGATTCATTATGTTTGGATTTATTACGAAAAGGACTTTCTGAGTTTGAAATGATTAAGACTTTTGCAAATGAATAGTTACCCAGTGAGGTACTTTCTAAACGCACATATATTATTCAAAGATCACAATTTAGTTAAAGCCAGGTAGCCATGCAAACAATATTGCCACTTACTAGAGAGCATCGTTCGGACACTAATATTGAAAGGCTTTCAAATGGCATTATTTTAAGAAAAGCAAACCCTCCCCCACCACTGTAAGTNNNAAAAAAAAAAAAAAAAAACTATGAAGGAAGAAAGTGATAAATGTCCATATTATGCAGAATTTGCCTTTTTGAAATCCCATTCCCCATTGCACTAGCTGGATTTTTATAGAGATATAAATCATAGAGAAATAAGAAGCCAGTAATGAGACAGAAGTATATTTGAAATATGGGTGTAAATTGTTACCACCTGCTGAGTGAAAGTAGTCAGCGGAGACTGTCCTGGAAATGGTGAGCTGCCATTAACATCTTGTAAGCTCTAAACTTGCAGCAGAAGAATAGAGGAATTACGCCTGCGAAATGCCAAAGGCCACTCTGATTTATCTCGTGGCAGAATGTTTCAGCCACATCTACATAAATATTTTAACAGGAATTTAATTTTAATTTTAGTCACACAATAAATCATTTTATTATATATCATTTTGTCTTAAATGAGCTGCCTTTTTCAAACAATTTGAGTTCATTCTTTTGTGTTTGATAAATACAATTTTAATGTTCAAAGGAACAATGGTTGTATTTACACAAGGGTCTTGCCATGGGCTGCTTAATTTTAGCCACAAATTATATTTATTTTAATATGATTTGTAGAGCAGCTACCAATAGGCTCATATATCATCTCACCATTTGTTCTTAGGACCTTAGGGCACCAGGAAAGCAGGAGCTGTGAAGAAGTAGGTTCGAGTAATGCTACCAACTGGTGTTCTTATGGGCATAGGTACATTGATTGTACCAGGGTGTACACGGCTCTCTTCTTGTGTTTGGTACAGTGTTTCCCTCACATGGAGAGTGAGACTGGCATGCTTGGTGGGATTCTTGTAATCTGACCCTGTTTAAGCCTTCATGGAATGCACTGTTTGTTCAGCCATAGGCGCACTATAAGCCATAAACATGGTCGTCAATATTCCTGAACCATTGAGGAGAGGAAGGAAAGATGGTCTTTCACACAGTGTTGAGACAATACACAAATACAAATACTCGTTGACTTATTTAATACCTATTGTATATCTTAATTAGTTATTTATTTTTTATGTATTTATGCCAGGGGATAGAACTCATTTTCATTTTAACAAAGTTAAGAAGGGGCTGGGGAAATGGCTCAGTGGAATAAGTTCTTGCCTGTCAAGTACAAGGTCCTGAGTTCAATTCCCGGTACAAAAAAAAAAAAAAAAAAAAAAAAAAATATTGCCTCTTTCCCTGTGCACATGGAAATCCTTAAGAAAGATATGTCTTAAACTCTTCTTCATGCATTATCTCTTCCAACAAGAAGAGATCTCCTTTTTGTTCTGATCACCTGGAATTCATTTCGATTTCATCAGGCTTTGATGGAGATTAGTCGTAAGTGATTATATTATGACTCTGCTAGGCTCACCTAGCCTCAGAATTAAGCCCTTGTATCTTTCTACATTGTTAAAGTACAAAGATATGTCACAAAATATTTTCAAAGAAAACTAAAGGGAAACTGATATGGGGAGAAACTGCCTGCCTAGACCAGAAGTTGCTGACTCATATTTAAATAGCAGTTTCAGCATCTTGATCATATCACACTGATGACATCTGCCTACTGCTGCTGGCTCCTGCTGTGTATCTGTGGTGCAATGACAACACACTTTCTTTGGAGAACATTTATAGGAATAAGAGGGCTGGCCAGATAGCTCAGCAGATTAAAGTGCCTGCTTAGGCAGACCTGGGATTTGATCCTGGCAGTGCAATGCTGGCCCCGCCCCTGGGGCGCTGGGAGATGACAATTGAGACTGGGCATGGTGGTTCTCACCTGTAATCCCAGCTCTTGGGAGGCTGTAAACAGGACGATCACGATGAGCCCGAGCTAGTAGTGAGACCCTGAACACCTTGTAGAACCTTCACTAAAATACAAAAAAAAAAAAAAAAAAAAAAAAAGAAGAAAGAAAAGAAAAAAGAAAACAAAAAAGGAAATAAGTACAGACCAACCGTAGATTTCTAGTTCCAAAAGTCATGTCTTTGTTTCTAGCAAATAATAAAAATATAAAATTTGATTCGAAAGCTCATATATCAGTACTCCCAATTGCATTTTCATTTCATAAATTGATCACAGAACAGTATAAGATCCAGTAAATATCAGTAGTCTTGGCAATATAATATTCTATCTTCTTGAAAATATACAGTGCCAATGAGGCAATGAAACTGTGTATAATTTTTATTAAGTGGAAGTCAGATGAGTCAAACTTCTTAGCTCACAGTAGTTAGTATAATTATTGCCGACAGATGGCTCTCTTTGTCTTTTTTGATGTCTCTTTTATATCTTATTTTCTACAAAGAATGTGCATTATCACAACAAATAATAAATCCAGTCTTCTTTCTTTCTTTCTTTCTTTCTTTCTTTCTTTCTTTCTTTCTTTCTTTCTTTCTT
>NDGM011100092.1:0-15495 GCA_002564305.1 Octomys mimax | reverse complement strand
CCAAAAAAAAAAAAAAAAAGATTTGAAAATGTTTAAGTGATGATATCAGAAATCAGAGGGAAAGAACTAGTCATGTAGCTAATGACAAGCAGCTCTTGCCCAATGTGCTCAGATTTCTTAAGCACCGCTTCTCCCCTGTAACCTGGCTTTACCATAAAGCTGGAAATAATGGCAGCCTGCTAGGAAGCCCTGCAATATCATCAGACTCACGATGATATTGCAAATGCAGGCCAGTGAAGACAAATGACAGTCTCAGTTTGTCCTGCAAACAAGCGGGCCCTATAACACGAGTGAGAATTTGGATTCTTCGCCTTGGCGTTCACAGTCTGCAGAGAAAAAGGCAATACACACGAGCGAGTGACAGTCACAGCAATTTCCCTTGCAAAACTGAGCATCCTCATTTGCCTCCATTGAAACCTCACTCCCCAGTCCTCTGTAGGCCTGCGTTTAGCGCGCCTGACTCTTGCAAGATGCAGTGACTGCAGAATCTGTAGCCAGTTCACTGTGACTCACAGAAAGGTTGCTGCGAACGGCCTGGACCATGGCTATTACAGCATGATCCACAGAGGTAGCACCACACCTCATGCTGCCTGTAGCAGAAATGGGCATGTGGCCACAGAGCAGAGGCCGCTTTCCTGATTGAAGGTCCATCTTCTGAATACAAATTCTCATTTTCTCGGTTTGTTTGTTTATTTTTATTTTAAAGAGAATAAAAATTAAAAAACAATGAAAGTAATACAAAACAACTACTTTGAATATAACAATATGCACTATAACAAACAATGTTGATTTCCTATCATCTTGTTTTCAAATTCTTGTTCTTAATCATGTTTCTATGTGTTTTCTAAATATTTCTGTGTCCCTTCTTTGTAACCTTTTCCCTAGGAGTTCTGTTTTCTGGCAATTGTTGAAATTCTAATTGTACCTCTCTGGAACCGAGTAATGGACAGATTGGAACAAGTTGTTCTCACCTACTGATCGGTCAATTTCTGGGCTGGCGGCTGGGTGAGTGCCTGCCTCTCCAGGAAGCCGGTCTCTCCACAGCGGGTCAATAGCCATGAGTGGTGGGGGCCATGTTCAAACGGAAGTACAAAGAAAAGGCCAAGGATGAAGTCGGAGCAAGCATTTGACATTTAATTCACTAGGCAAGGAGTGTCTCTTGGGGAAAAAATATCTTTCTATTCAAAATTAGAATATATATTTTGTCAGTGTTCAGCAAGCCCATCCAGTCGCAGCTACAATACCGCAAAGGTAAAGCTGAAGCATGAAAAGCACAGGAAGTCTGGGCCTGAGCAGCAGCTTGACCTTCCACCGTATGGGCCTGCTCAAGGTCATAGCAAGTGGAATATCAGCTATGGCTAAGATGTGATGACTACTTAGCATTGTCCACAGGCTGTTATCCATACGTTATACCCGTTCACATTACGATCCTGCAAGGTAGGTACTAGTATGATTATCATTTTACAAGTGAGAAAATGAAATATAATGTACCAACGCCACATGGCAGGACAGTGGTGTGCTAAAGGTTCAACCCTAGCTACCGGACTCTAAAGCTGTACTTTTGAAAAATGTTTCTATTAGGATGTGTTTGTTCTGCTGCATGAGTACATTCACACAGGGAGTCGGACCGTGTACATAACACACTTTACTTCTGTTTCATTTTCCCCTCTTCTCCCCTTCCCTCCCCCCTTCATCTCTGGATCTCCTTATCATTTATGATTTTCTGTCTTTTGTTTCAAAGTCTAAATTATTTAGACTTTGGATCTCTCCTATAAGAAAAACCACGCTACACTTATGCTTGTATCTCTGCTTTATTTCACTTAAAGTTATGTTCCCAAGGTGTTTAACAACTATACTGCTCTTACTAGGGCAAAAACACCTTTTGACAGTAAATGAAACTTGTGTGGCCTGGAAAATGGAAATGTGATTGGATAGTTATGCCTGGTACAACACTTCTGTCTAGCAGTTTTCTCAATTTCTCTGCTGTGGAATGATTTGAGGTCACTTTAAGGATTCATTATACATCAAGTATGTGCATATGAAACTACATTGCTGCAAGCAACAATCTATAAGTACTGTGCCTTGATTTAACCTGTATTCATTCATTCTTTCACTCAGAATCCATGCTCTGAGTGACTGCTAGATGAGGGCTATGGATTTAGCCCTGCTGATACTGTCCTTCATTAGATGCGCACCACCTACATAAGAACACCCTAAGGAGAAGTGTTCCGTGGGTATCACACGGACAGAGAAAGCTGCCCACGTGTATGTTGGGCTGCTGCTGTTCCACAGAATGTGTAACTCAGGGTCTCAGAGACTTCCAGCCTTATGTTTCCTCGACCATTTCACTCAGCACATTCTTGCTTCTTTTGCAAAATACAGAGAGAGATATCCAGAAATACCAAGTAAGTGCTTTTGCTGGACCATGATCTGATCTGACAGATCCTGGGACTTTGGTGAAGATGCACTGATTAAAGACCCAGGAAGAGAAGAAGAAGTTTGATCTGTTCTCACGAAATTGCACAGGTGAGTGTTGTGATGGCCGTGTACCACTCTTCTTTTATGGACCACAGCAGGATGAGGAAATTGTCTCAGCCTGGATGGAAACTGCATGAGCCAACAGGACACAGGGATGCCTAAGCTCATGACTTTAATTCCTTCCACGATTCGGATCACAGAAGTCATTCCACAATTCTGTCTGCCACTGAATTGAGTGTGTGAACCACAGTACCACTTATTGTGTGATACAACCATTGGTGCTCTTGGACACACAGGAAAACAGTCTCCACTGAGCACTTACACACTTCTGTCCCTAACAAACTGAAGAGCCAAAAGATCAAGTAAGCAGGGTACTTCATTGTTTTCTACTTCTGCTGTTTCTCAAGTTGGACCCAGAGAGATAAGTCAAAAAACAAAACAAAACACAACCAACAACAAAAAATTGCAAATCTCTTCATCTTTAGCCAAAACTCAAAGTCACATGCAAAATATAGGAACAAATACATCCTCTCACTAAAAATCCATGCAGCCTGTCTTAGACTGGACTCAGGACAGTGGGCTACACACAGAACACAGTAAGTACTGTAATGGAGAAATGGACAAGCTGAAGATCACAAGGGGTCACTTCAGTTGGGGGAGCAGGACAGCTTTATTCCAGCAGTAACTCTTGGGCCCTCCTTGATTAGTGGGCAAAGGTTTGTCCAGTAAAGAGACATTGTGGCCTATTGTGAAAAGTGAACTAGAAATACCAAGGATTAGAAATTCAGTTTGTGAAAGGGTTTGGGATTCTTTGACGATGGTCAGCAGGGCAAGGTTTGGGGGAATAAGAAGCATGCTAAAAAGCACAACAAATTTTTTTGACATAAAGTCTCATAAATATTGACATGTCAAACCCACGTTTACTCTTTAGAGTATTTCATTTTCTTTTTCTTTTTTTTTGGCACAACCAGGGATTGAGCTCAGGCCCTTGTACTTGCCAGGGAAGCACTTATTCTACTGAGCCAGCTCCCCTGCTCTAGAATATTTCTTTTGATGAGTTATTAATTTTAATTTTATGAGATTTATTATATTAAACAATGAGTGGTTAATGGGAAAAATAAAGTCTTACTTTTTATATTTATGCAATGTTTATGAGAAAGCATCAAAATTTTCAACATTGACTGGTATACAATGTCTAAAAAGACCAACAGAAATAAATTCCTATATGAGTTTCATTGAAAATACTAACAGAGCTCTATAAAAATGCTGTACTTCCATTATCACACTTAAGACACTGTTCACACGTGACAACAGCATGTTCCCTACACACACGTCACATACAAGGACAGCCATGGGTTTTGCTTTCCTGGCCATTTTTGTAGGACGTAATTTACATCTCGCTGGTTTGGTTATTCTGACAGGAGGGTCTTATTTTATTATGCAATATGTAGTTAAGGAGAACATAAAGTATCTATAAAATAAAGCATTACGTTATTAATATGTATTGTGCATTTAGAATGAACATGAATATTTTCACGTCATCTGCGTGCTTGTTCACAAAATCTGAGATAACATCAGAAACAAAGACCTGTGAAAGCCACAGCGTAAACATAAACTAAAAACTACCACAGAAATAACCTTTGCTTCAGTTGTCATGCCCGGTGCCGTCTTTACGCGTGATAACTGCATGTTCCATGGACGTGTCTCACTTACACTGGCGGCACGTGTGCTTAGCTTTCCTTGCCTGTGTGGCAGTCCATCCTTGTCCCCTTCCCCTTCCTATTGTGTCAGGAGCTTCCTAATATGTAGTATAATGTGCACATGCTCAGGCTCCTGTTTTGATCTTTACCTTCCTTGCCTGCTTTTCTGGGTCTGTAGATTTTTGTGCATTGTAAGAGGGAGGAAATATTGCATATTCCCCTCTAAATATTAACTACTCGTCCACTTTAAGTGACCAAGTTAACCGGCAATATCATTTGACAAGACAGACAGCCTTTAATTTACGTGGTTCGACATACTGACATATTTCTTTACCCTGGCATGAAATTTACATAGGCAGGAGGAGTTCTACTTTGAATTTTGAATTTTGAGCTTTTTCTCAGCTAGTGATTAAGATCCTATCTGCGAGGCTGGACAGTGGCAGTGTCACGCTGCACCGTCCAGGGCCTGAGGACACACATGGGCATGAGGACCAACAGCCAATGCTCCACAATGCAGTCTCTCCTTAAGCTAGGATGCTTGGTAGGTTAGGTGTGTTAAATTATGATGTTCCCAATTTATAATTTGGTTATTGGGACACACAGGAGCATCTGTGTACTGTACGGATTGAATGTAATATTGTCTGTTGTCATTACCATCACTGTTAAATAACAGAGCACCATGGGAAATACAGTACAAAAATAAAAACAAAATGGTTTCACTATTTATTCTGATCTCCTGCCATCACCCTCAAATTCAGATTCCCAAAAACCCACTAATGATTACTCCCACCCATATGTGCTTGCATTTCAAAGATTCATTATGTCTGATTGGCTGCTATTAAAGACAGAATGCTGTTCAGGATTTGTTGCTTTATAGTCTCTCACAGCTTTGTTAAATTAGAAAAAAAAAATCCCAGCAATAGCATTATGGGGCCATGTTCACAAATTATTGCATGCGCTGCCTAACCACTGTGAGCGCTCAGATTTTTTTCTCAAGATCATGCTCACTTTCATGTGACACAGCGGATTTTATTTGGTCAGCTAGCAACTCTAGTAAAAAGAGAAACTGTCTAACAATATGATTTCCGCAAAAGGATTTATTGATGTATAATGTAACATCAACATTGCCTTAGAAAATTTCTGAGAAATTTGTTGAACATACACATTGCCATACTTTTTTTGTCCAAAGAGAGGATTTTATGTTTCAGTGGCATATTAATGAGGTAGTGAGGTTGAACCAAGGAACTAGATTCTTCTCTTTTGTTCCCATCTATAGACGTAGTCAATTTAGTATCATGTCATCAAAAATAAGTATAATTTTCAGAGTAGCTTTTACCAGTATATTTACTGACTGAAAATGACTTTGTTATGGTTTGGGCCTTAAATGGCTCCCAAAGCCCTATAAGCCCACAATTTGGTTCCCAGCCTGTAGAGTTAATGGGAAATGGTAGGATCCTCAGGAGGTGGGGCTTAGTGGGAGGAAGTGAGGTCTTTGGGGCTGTGGTCTCCAAGGGGACTGCTAGAATCCTGGAGTTTCTCTTTCTTTACTTTCTAGCTGTCCTATGGTGAGTGGCCTTCTCTGCTGTGTGCTCTTGCCACTACCCACTGTGCCACCACAGGCCTAAAGACCACCAGGCCACTCAATCATAGACCAAGCCTCTGAAATTGTAAGCCAAAAGAAGTATACTTTGTTATAAGTTGTTTATCTCAGAAACTTAATCAGAGCAACAGCAAGCTAATTAGCACAAGCTTTTCTTAGTCTCTATGTGCTATTATAACAGAACACTACAGAATTGGCAGTTTATAAAGAAAAACAATTTATCTTCTCATACCTCGGGGGACTGGCAAGTCCCAGATCAAGGTGACTGCAGGTTTGGTTGTCTGATCAAGCCCTGGTGTCTGCCTTCAGCATGACAACTTGTTGCTGCCCTCTTCAGTGGGGGGAGACATGTGTCCTCACATGGAAGACAGAAGAGTAGGCTGGCTGTCTATTCCATATAGCCCTGCTCATAAAGATCTGAACCTCATTAACAGAGGAACCACTCATTGTCTAATTCATCTCTGTAAGTGCCTGGGATCTAATAACCTCATATGGACTACTACACCTGGCAAGGCTGGTGGCACATATTTGTGGTCACAGTAATTTAGTGAGACCTGTCTCGTACTAATAAGTAAAAGCATTTGGATGTAGCACAGAAGTAGAGAACCCTGCGTTTAGTTCCTAGTAGCCAAAACAAAATCAACACCTTCATTGGGGAAGGGACATGTTTAATCATAGCAGATCCACTACTGTGGGAGGGATATGTCTTAGAGAACATCCCTACCTAATTTGACACTGTGTAACTTCAAAATCAGGGACTTTGGATACCAAATATGCATGTCTATCCTGTGTGTTTATTGTCATCATCCAGTTGAATAAAATTAAACTTGTCCTTCTGCATCATCACACAAAACAAAATTAAAGAACAAGATTTTTTAAAATGTTATTTAATTAAGCAACAAATAGAGCACTGTTCTACTTCTGTTGTTTAGTATTAAAAAGTCCAACATTGAATCAAAGAAAAAGTCTTAAGTTCACTAAATAAAGGTAATAAAAATTTAAAACAGACAATACCACTAGATGCAGTTGCTATGCACATTCTTTCTCCTTTATTTGGCTTTATTACCAACCAATACCTAAAATCCTACCCCTCTTTTTCCTTCTTAAATATAATCTATCTATCTATCTATCTATCTATCTATCTATCTATCTATCCATCTATTTATCTATCTATGTATGTACTGCAAGAAATCTTCTTTTAACACTACTTGTAGTTTTGGAAAGAAGGATATTTATTTTCTAATACAGAAAAAAGCCAATTGAGCAGTCTAGGGCAGATCTTTTTACTTGATTCTTGAGCTTGTTTTTATAGACCCGTCTTTAAAAACACAAAGGTTTTAAATAAAAATTGAGATAATTGAGTTGTTTTGAAAAGGAAGATCTGGCCATGCAGATCCCACATTTCTACATTATATACATCAAGAGGAGCAGAGCAGTGAGTGGGCCAGATGGATCCATCAATTCCGACTAATACCTATTTTCTTTCTGTTACACCAGATTGTTTCACTTAGGTAAACTGCTGACAAGACTCCTGAAAGTGTGTGTGTGTGTGTGTGTGTGTGTGTGTGTGTGTGTGTGTTATGACTCAAATCTAAAATGTCCCTCAGTATCTTGCCTGTGTGGAGAGTGACAGCATCCTGGGGGCACGATACTCATCAGTGGATCCACGCGTTGTGAGTTCAATAGTTTATGGACCTAAACAGTAAGCCTGTTTGGAATTGGGCCACCAGATATGTGACCTAGAAGGGTGTGTTCTTCCTCCTCACTCCTTCCTCCCTTTCTCCTGTTCTCTACGTCCTTGTCTTCATGGGGTCAACGGTCATCCCCTATCATACTCCTCCAACTTATAGCTTCTTCTTTGAAGTCAGCCAATAATACACTGCACTAAAGGGAAACATGAGCCAATTAAACCTCTCCTCAGGCATTATATCCCAGCAACAGGAAGGGCTACATCCCCAATGACCTAACTTTCCCCAATAGAGCCCACCTCCTATATATATGTACATAATTGATAAACATGTATATATTTTTAAGCAGCAGAACTTTAAAGGAGTATGTAGTCTCAAATTCTGCCTCTGATTACTTCACAAAATTTGCCCCAATATACACATAATCTTGTGCAATTCACCTGCATAATTTTCTCATTCAATCCAACATGTTTTATAATTTTGTGAAAATCACTGAACAATGTATATAAAACATTTAATGTAATCTCTGGGATATAGTAGGTATAGAGTAAATCATAGTTTCAAGTGTTCTGTGACCTACAAAAATGGATGTGGATTCAAAAATTGATTGTGTGTTCTTATTGCTAAAGATGCCCTGTGTCAGGATCTTTGATTTTCAGTTCAATTTTAAGTTTCAGTGGTCTAGGATAGTTGCCAATGTCTTTGCTGCCTGTCATTCTGGGTATGATAGCTTGGTCTTGAGCTTGGAGCAGGAAAATGAATGAATTAGGAAATGCTGAAGCAAAAGTGTGGGTGGATGTCCCTTGTCACAGCTTTGATTCGGATTCCTTGCAGAACAACAGAAATATTCATTATATTTTCCTTCCTTTCAAAATACAAAGAACAGCAGAACTTCCAAAATAGAACAGTAATGCACTACCCTAGAGGAAGTTGTTTTAATCAATTTAAAAGCAGCCTCTAGGAATCAGAGCGTCTTAGATGCTTCCCTCATTATTTCTCCTGCTCGTTCTTTGGCACCATTGTCTGTTCTGATCGTTTCTACAGTTGTGCCAGTTTTTAAGGACTACGATTGCAATCCTTGGACCTAGAAAGAGGTCTGCAGCTCTCTGAGAAAAGAGTAGATCTTTAAATAAATTTCTGATTTGCTCCCTTTAATATTTTCTTCAGGAGCAGCAACAGAAGCCAGGAGGAGGAGAGTCTCTGATTATAATCCTGGGTAGAGAAATGGTTGCTTCAGACATTTTTCTTTCAGTGAGACTAAGCAAAATTGCAGTACAGTTTAACAGTACCCTTCTTAACTCACTGCAGGTTGCCATGGAAACAGGAATCTCGCCTCAAGATGAAGGAATCTGTTAGGCTTCAACATTAGCACGATCTAAGCATCCTTGCTTACCACTAACAAGTCTAGCATCTCTTTTAGAATGTCATTAGTGCTCATTAAATTTCCCTGCATGCGATTTTAAGACCTTTGTAACATCTTTGAGGTCTCTTTGGTGAGCGACCAGCTCATCAGAGAAAATGCAATTGGTAGGACTATGCTTAGCTCACGTAGGATTTGGAATACAACTTACTCTCCTTACACAGTTATTTTCACAGGATCCAGATTTAGATTTTAATAGAGAACAGCATGATTACCATGATAACTAAGAAAATCTTTTAATATTTAGGAAATCTGTTTACAATAATGAAACACCATAATAGAATTTTTGTTCCATCAAAAAAGTTTAATAGCACAGGTCCTTACCTGATTGCTGATGCTGGCTAACTTTTAGGTAAGCTCTCCTATGTTTGTTCAGATCTGCCCAATTATGTAGTTTTAAATTTTGTTTTTGAAGATAGCCTACTTAGGCATCTTAAAACACCACAAGATGATGTTTCTGGCAAAATCAGTCGGACTGTTTTGTTTTATTTTCCCTAGAGCGCTAAAAATGTGATTTAAAAGACAACAATTTGCTTAAAGCAATTATAGGAATGTTGTAGGCATCTGAGTTAGATAAAAATATTATAGGCAGTCAGACAGGGCCAGGCCCTGGAAAGAGCCAGCGCAGAAAACGGGATGCATTGCAAATGGAGAGAGGCGCCTTTGCTGTGGGCCGGACTTCAAGACAGAAGATCAAATAAAGGCAGCCACATGCCTCCCTAGGGACGGGCATCAGGGACTGAAATACTCAGTAGTTATCAATTACCTGGAAAAAGCCAGAAAGAGTCACTAAGCCAATACCCTGGAGGAAAGCCCCCATTCTGCATTCACACCTGCTTGCTACATGATCGCTTCCCCATTTGATCTCAATTTAATCAATTTTACCTGAGCAATTGTGCTTGCAATTTTATTGGTTGTCCAGAGTTTTGTCCCACCTCATGCCACCTTGCCAGTTCCCAAGTTTCTCACTTGGATCCACCTCACCTGGTGGATTTACTCTATCAATATCCCAAGCAGAGGCAGGGTCCTTGGCAATCCACTGTGGTTCCCTTCTCTCCCTGTCTAACAGAAGCTTTCTTTCCCCAGTAGACCTACTCTGCTCTTCACCTCCTCTGTTCCTAGAATTCATTCTTCAGGTTTACAGAACAAGAGATTGTCCCAGATATCTTTCAGGTTGGGCATTTCTTTCCCCTATATCAGTAATAGCTAAGTACCAAGATTCTTTGATTTCATAAAGGAAAGGAATTTAGGTAAACTCATACAAAGCACATGAAGGATGATCTTGTGTTTCAAAATCTTCCAGCTATTCCTTTTGGTAAAATAAAATGCCACTCATTGAGCGGATAATCTCCTTGTAAGGTTGGTCAGCGCCTCCCTACACTGGCTGCATCTCCTCAAGACTGCAAGGTTCCTAGGCATTCTCAATCCCTTTGCCACATGATAGTGCACAGCAAATGAGCAGGAGAGCCAGAGAGACCAAGTTCAAGTCTCAGTCCTACCTCTTGCCAGTCGGGTGGCATCAAGCAAGAACCTGTACCTCCCTTTTGGCATGAAGTTGTTACAAGGATAAAGAAAGACAATGTGCACACAGTACTTACACCTCTGCTATAATAGTGCATGCTGGCATATGAGACATTATCTGATTAATAAGTATTACTTTATATGAGTTATGTACCTTGAATAATGTGACAACACTACTCGACCACTATTTTCATTTTTAATAATATCAAAGTTCTTAGAAGAAGAGCTACCCAGTTCTACATTTGCTTATTTTAGCTTTCATTTTTCTGAATTGTTCATCTTTAGGAAAAGTGTGTTATAAGCAATAAAAAGTCCAGAATCCAATGAGGACATAAGGGAAGAAAACTTACGCTCAAGCGCAAGCCGTAAATTTGATTTTTAGACGAGAGATTAAAGAAAATGAACCAACCAATCATCTGTGGTTCATAAACATCAAAGTGTATCTATAACTAATCCACTCACTGGTTTGTCTAGCTTTTTAAAAATAATCCATTAGTCCACAATAAATTATTAACCATGAGTAGGTCTAGAAGTCCTATGATTCCTCTCTAATTTATTTACTGTTTTCAGTTGAAGTTTAAAGATGAAAATGGACTATGACCCACCTAAAATAGAACCAAAAGAAAATAAGAAAAATTGTGTCAGATAGAAATAATCCTGTTAACTAATAAATAGTTCACTTATATGTTTTCTTTATGCAGCGAGGTGAGTACTGCAGGGTTCAATACTTTGCTTGGTGTCATCCAGCAGGCAAGAGGTCAGAGTGAGACATGAACTTAGTCTCTCTGGCTCGCTTTTGATGCATTGCTTGCTACAACTTTCTTCATGTGGCAGGTTCAGCACTCGAGTGGATTTTCAAAGCTATGCCCCATACCCCATTGCTTAACAATATCATCTCCTACTCCAAGGCAGGGATGGGCAAGGACAGCGCTTCTTCATGATGGCAGAGAGGGCTCCTGGGACTTCGTAACTTGGCGAGAGCACCATGAGTGCCCTCAGTGAGGAGGCAGTTGCTAAGGGAAGGGAGGAAGAGCCACCAGGACACCTAGGTCAGAGTCTACCCTGGCCAGCAGCCAGAGGAAGCACAGAGTGTTGGAAGCAGAGCTCCAAAGAGAAAAGAAGGGAGGGGGGAGGAAGAGGGACAGAAAGGGGCAGAGGGTCAAAGTATGCCCCAATTTTTTTGTCTCCCAAAACATCCATCAGATACAAAAGTAGTAAAGTGAGAGTCCAGGTGTTACTGTAATTGAAAATCCCAATTTTAGGCATAAAATAAGTGTGCAGAGTATCTCTGACTTGTGATACACACTTCAATTTGGAGCTTTCCTGCTATGTGATGGTGTGTGAGTCACGCCTATTCAGGAAAAAGTGCACTTCAAATACTGAGTTTTGATCTATTCCAGGACCGGTGGCATTCAGCCACCATACCCTGTCTATTCTGTGCAGCAGCAGCGAGCCACAACTCCCTGGAGGGTCCCTGACAGGTACCCTACGGCATGGAGCTTAGCATAGTAAGGGCATTGCAATTTGTGGCATTTCCATTCCAATGCATTATGGGGAGAAAGCCCAGTGGAAACTTAGCAGCATCTGTTGCCGGTTGCTAGGGTTGCCCCAGTGAGATATCAGACTGGGCGGCCGAAACAGTGGAAATCTATTTGCTCACAGTGCTGCAAGCTAGAAGTCTGCATTCCAGGAGTTGTCAGCTTGGCTTCCTCTGCGGCCTCCTCCTGGCCTGCAGACAGCGGTCTCCTCTCTGTGTCTCCTTTGGTCTTTCCTCTGTGTGCTCCAAACTTTTGGGACCTTGTGAGTCCCCATCTTGTGTTATTAAAGGTCTGATTTGGAACCCTGGCAGCATTGTTTCAATTTAATCACCTCTCGACTAAAGCATTGTCTCTATAAATTCTGAGTTACTTAGGCCACAGGTCTTCAACATGAAAACTTTTAGCAGGCACGGGGTAGACCACAATGTCTTTTGCCAGCAGCATAGTACACGCTACATATTTTGCAATAACAGTTGGTATTTCTGAAATTTCTTCTTTTTTCTTTCTTTCCTCTTCTTTAAAAACCCTTGCTTAAGCAGCCTTTTCAGTTAAGCTATCTTTATAATGAATCAGCTCTGCAGCTTATAATCTCAGTAATGTTCACAGGCAGAGTGAAGTAACACATAAATAATGAAAAATGACCACATATATCTTCTAATGAATATTTGCTGCACAATAGGCATATTAATTATTAGCAAGTTCAAAATGTTTAGAAGTGTCAATAAAGACAAAAAAATAGAAAATTTATTGGTATGCTATTAAAATTTTCTATTAAATTAGAAAATAGGAAGAATTGTATTTACCAGAGATTTTTTTTTCTCTATTTTGACATGACATGGAGCTTGACAACGTCATTAAAATAATTTCCTCCCAGAGAACAATTTGTTTTAATAAGGCTGAGCACTGCTATGCAGTAAGAATACAGATTAAGTTTATTAGGTTTGGAACAAAAAAAATCTGAATGAGGTGAAGTTAAGTGATGAGGTAAGGAAAGATCATTTGTTCTTTCATGGTGTCTTTCCTTGGAAGTGTTACAAGCTTCATAAATGTTTTTTCGGTTATCTGATATGGAGCATCTTGAAAATCACTGTAGAATTCACATCTAAAGGCTTCAGATCTTTCAACCTCACTAAAGAATGGAGAGAAAGCAATAGAACCATCTTCACAATCCCAGATCTTGAATAGGGTCCCTTTGGATATGGTAGCAAAATAAGAAAGAGATAATACCATAGCACGCCTTGCCCCTAAATTCTGGATCACACTGTAATTCATTTATGTGGATATAATAGGAAAAGTGGAATGAATAAAAAGCCCACCCCTATGATGCACTGTTAAGCTACTGACATGAATATCAAGTATGGAGATTAGTTGAATGCTATCTCTGTACCGAGCATCGCTAAAGCACTTTAAAATTTATTCTATTCTCGAAAGCCTCTCTAGAATATAATGGCCATGACATTCTGTTAGTGGTTGTAGAAACACCAAAACAAATGTGAAATGAAATACGATGCTTGCCCCAGAGTGTCTGCAGTCAAACTGAAAAAATAGACACTTAACAATTAAGAGCTGTAGTATTCAGGAGCTCTAGTACTTATTCATGAAGTCAAACTTCAGTCCTCTTAGCCAGGGAGGTCACAGAGGCTGTGTGTCTCTGTTAAGGGAAGTTAAGGGAAGCCTCCCAGAGGAGAGGACAAGGGCTTTGGTTATCTGGATGACCGCAGAAAGATCACCAGAGGCTCTTCCCTGAGGTTTACAACTCTGCTAACTTCACTGTCTTGGCTTTTGTTTTCCTGCCAGAAGTTAAATAAGAACCTACACTCAAATTATGATGTAGTCCAGGATAAGGAAAGCTAATTTCCTTGTTTTTTCCTCTCACCTTTTTGTTTAAATACTATTATTAACACCTCTTTTTTCATCATGCTGGTCAATGCAGAGTGGGCCAGCATGCCATTAAAAATGCAGCCAGAGATGGGGATAACGCCACTGCGAGATGCTCAGAAAGCTCCGCAGGGTTCACCATCAGATTGGGCAGCATCGCCCAGGGTGTGCGCCACTGCTTGGCTAATGAACCTGAGCAGCAATTTCTGCTTCACTGGAAGTGATTTTCTTGATAAATAAATTCAAGATTTCTTGAGGAATATTGCTGAAATAAATTAATGTATATACCAGGCTTTCTTCTACATATATTACCAGAGAGTTCTTCAGTTTTGATTGGTCTTCACCCAGTGGTGATTTTAACATATTTAGACTTTTCCTTGGGGCATTATCCCTGATGTATTCAAGTGCCTCGCTGAAGTACTCGCTTGATGTCGCTCTAGCATGTCCGCATTCTCCCTCTGCAAGTTGTCTTTCCCATTTGATTGAATTGAACCCACACTCACATAGTTGGCCACCTCGGGTTTATTATATATTCCTCTCTTGTTCTCCAAGTAAAAGGCAACCTCTCATTCGGTCCTGTTAGCTGGGCTCTTAAAATACTCTCCAAATCTAACTTCATCCTGTCATCCTCACTACTCATTACTGAGAAAAACGAACCCAGATTGCTGCAAAATCTTCCCAACAGTGTCCCTGTATTCACCCTTGTTCCCCACTTATATCTCAGTATAGCAGTAAAGAAAATTAAGTTTTTAAACACGTATATCACATCTTATTCTGATAGCTTCAACACCCTCCAATCCCCAGTACTTCTGGCTACAGCTGGAAAAACACTGCACTTCCTTTCAATGGCTCCCATCTGGCATCCAGCTCCCTCTGTCAAACACCTGGAAATCTTATTAGAATGCACAGCCGCTCCTTCTGTGTGCAGGCAGAAGATTCAAACCACACAGCCTCCTGCCCTTTGAAGAATCCCTGCCCCATGCCCACGCTAACCACAAGAAAAATCTCAACCAGTTTGCCAGTCTACTGTCTTCCTTGCCACACCACGTGTGAGCCACCTGAGGAAGCCTATCCAACTCTCCCGGAAAGCCTTGATGCACACGTGACCACCTTCCCACGCTCTGCGTGCATGCGTGCATGTGTGTAGGCCATGAGTACTGATTCCCCGATGGAGCCTCGCGTTGGGGCTCAGCCTCCCTCTACATGGTGACTGTATCGATGGCAGACTCAGTGGTCCCCTCGGTGAGCTTCTTCTTGCTTCAAAACTATTCTTTTTTTGTTTTTACTCTACTTTATTTTATTTTATTTCTTTTTTTAGACATAATTTTATTGATAAACAAATAGCAATGAGACAGTTTCAAATCAAATCAGTAGGACAGTTTCAATAATTAACACACTGCATACAATCTTCTTAGTCGTTAATTGCTGTAAAAGATGTGGACTTGATTTCCTATTTACAAACACGATTAGAACAAATCATTCTATCCATTAAGAAAATGTAACTATATATCTATCTTAACCACTTTGAATACACAGATAAAAAATGGGCATTCATCTATATACCCTTTTTTGTTACGTTCCATTATTTGAATATTATAGGTGTGTAAACTCAAAATATTCTAAAAGAGTCCAGTAGCCCATAATAGTATTGGGTCTTCTGCTTAACTGGCAA